>VDFB02322340.1:0-11571 GCA_007258455.2 Sequoia sempervirens | reverse complement strand
AAATGTTAACCTTTTTATAATTTAGTGTTTGATTTAAAAAATAATTGATTACAAAGAAAGGCTAGATCATATGTGACCAATTGTAATGAAGAGTATTTTTTTATTTTGATCAAAATTTTAGTATAGAGTGGTTGAAAGGATAAATATTTTTTTTCCATATTTACTCTTGGTTGAATATTACGTGCATCTATGATTTAATAGGTTCACATAGCTCGATAGATATAAAGTTTGAACTATATCTCATTAGATACATTTAAATTCAAAAATGTTTTCTAGTTTTGAAACTTGAAAATTTTACCTTTAATTTAAATATATATTTTTTTAGTTTTGAAAAAAATTCAATTTAAATTTGTTTAGTGCTTGGAATTTGATGAAAAACAAATCTATTAAACCCAAGAAACACATTACAAAACACATCACAAGGAAGAAATGCATGGGAAACAAAACAAGGTTTTAACGACACAATAGTCCCAAGAATTGTGTGCTCAGGACTAAAAAAAAACATCAAGAAGTGGAATACAATACAAAGAGATCAATCCTTATAAAGGGAGATGAAAATGGAAGAAAACCCTATTACAGGTGAGTGCATTTAATAATTAATATTTAATTATTAAAATGACTCATATAATGCATAAATTAAGAAATATTAAGGGGAGAGTAAGGTGAGTAATTGCTTACTCTAACACTATAAGATGAGCTACAATGCGATACAAACAATAGAGAAGAAAGCAAAGGAACTACAATGCAACAGAGGGTCCCGACAACATGGCCTGATCAGGTACCCGAATACAAGAAAATCTCTATAAAGCGGAGTAAAGGAGAAAACCCAGTGGGAAAAAACTCCTCTCCAAAAAGAGATAAAGAAACACGCTGAAAAGAAAACATAAAGGAAGGAAGGCCTCATTGAGAACCCCCCAAGGACAACTTCCTTCACCCTAAGCATGGAGCGCAAATAAAGATAGCGCGGAGATGCCAAAGGTTTAGTGAAGATGTCTGCAACCTGCTCCTCTGTAGGAATGTACTCCAAGATGAGAGAACCATCCTGAATCAACTTCCTGATGAAGTGCATGTGGATTTCAATGTGCTTTGTCCACTGATGCTCCATTGGGTTGCGAGAAATGTGAATGGCACTCTGATTGTCACACCAAAGAATAGTGGGACTATCTGGAGGAAACCCAAACTCTATCATCAACTGCTGAAGCCATAAAACCTCCTGACTGGCTAACACTGCTACACGGTACTCAACCTCTGTAGATGATAATGCAATAGCAGACTGCTTCTTGCAAGACTATGTGATAGGACCAGAACCAAGGAAAAAAATAAAGCCAGAAGTAGACTTCCAATCGTTGACATCACTAGCCCAATCAGAGTCAGTGAAGCCAAGGATGTGAGGGGATCTTGAAGTGTAGTGAATGCCATAATGAGTGGTGCCCTGAATGTACCGCAAAATATGTTTGGCTGCTTGCCAATGGATCTCATGAGGATCATGGGAGAACCGAGAGATAAGGCCAACCACAAAGGAAAGATCAGGACAAGAATATGCCAGGTACAACAAACCAGCAACCAACTGCCTGTATAAAGTGGGGTCTACTAAAGGAGTAGAGCAAGTGGAAGATAAAACAACACCTGACTGAAATGGAGTGGGGGCAGACTTGCAATCAAGCATGCCAAATTGCTGAAGCATATCAAGAGCACACTTCTAAAATATGGAAATCCCATCCAAAGACTAAATAACCATAAGACCCAGAAAGAAGTGCAAGAGACCAAGATCTGTCATCTCAAACTGCTCCATCAAAGCTCTCTGAACACTCTGAATCATGGAGGATGAGCTACCTGTAAGGATGAGATCATCTACATATAGCACAAGAATCAAAAGATCAGCCTCTTGACATTGAATATACATCGTGTGATCAGAATGACAGTGTGTGAAGTGAGAGGAAAGCAAGAAAGAGTCCATCTTCTCATACCAAGCCCGAGGGGCTTGTTTGAGACCATACAATGAATGCCAAAGTTTGCAAACCAAAGAAGTGTCCTGCACAAATCCCTGAGGCTGCTCCATATAGATCTCCTCTTGTAGGTCTCCATGCAAGAAGGCACTCTTTACATCCATCTGAAACACTGTCCATCCCTATGAAGCTACAAGTGAAAGTACCAGGCGTATAGAATTCATCTTGGCGACAGGAGCAAAGGTCTCAGAGTAGTCAATACCCTCTACCTGAGAAAACCCCTTCGCAACAAGACGTGCCTTATACTTATCAATAGAACCATCTGTAGCATACTTGGTACGGTACACCCATACACCCCGAACCAACTTTCTTCCCTTAGGAAGAGGACAAAGATCCCAAGTATGATTCTTCATCAAAGAAGAATACTCCTCATCCATGGCCCTATCCCACTCAAGGTGACCTATCACCTCTGAAAAATTTTGAGGATCATTCGAAATGGCATGAATCAAAAGACTAGAACTAGATGTCTGAGCATGAGTATGATGAGTATCTGAAGGATCACCTGCCAAAGAACTAGCTGCATCAACAGTGACACGGGCCCACCTAGGAAAAGATGGAGTAACTGGTGGTGGTGGAGATGGTGGATCATCATCTACATCATCCTCAAGAGATAAGTAATCCTCAAGAGATGAAGATGGAGTAGTAGGAAGTGAGGGAGAAGCTAGTGATGGAGAATCCATCTGAGGATAGTGCTCATCAAATTGACATCCCACCGAAACAAGACCTCTCTAGAATCATGAACAAATAACCTATATGCCTTAACATCCTCATAGTAGCCAACAAATATGAGTGGTTGGCTCTTCCTCTACATGGCTTTCCGCTAAGCATCAAGAATAAATGCCCAAGCCTCACTACCAAAAACTCATAATGTAGAAACATCAGGCTTGACATGGGTCCAAGCCTCCTTAGGAGTCATATGTCTCAATGCCTTATGAGGCATCCAATTTTGAATATAATTGGCACAATTGACTACCTCAGCCCAAAATGAAGAACTCATAGCTCGAGACTGTATCATACAATTTTCCATCTCCCGTAAGGTTCTGTTCTTTCTCTCAGCAACACCATTTTGCTGAGGGGTGTAAGGAACTGTAAACTGATGCTGTAAACCATGCTCAGTGCAAAAATCTCTAAAAGCCTGATTAACATACTCCCCCCATTATTTGTGCATATCCTCCTGATAGAAAGTCCATATTGCTTCTCCACAAATGTCTTAAAAGTTCTGAATGAGTCAAAGACATCAGACTTGTACTTAAGAAAGTACACCCATGTATTTCTGGAGAAGTCATCAATAAAAGTGAGCACATAGCGGGCCCCTAAAAAGGAAGGAGTCAGAAAGGACATAAGATCACTGTGTACCAACTCTAGGGCTGCCCTAGCATGAGTGGCTCGACCCTTAGGAAAAGGATCGCGATGATGTTTGCCAAGGACACATCCATGACATACACCATCAGTACAATAAATCTATGGAAGCCCAATCACAAGTACCTGAGTACTCATCTGATGTAGATATTTGTAACTGACATGGCCAAAACGCTCATGCCAAAGCTTGCTCACTGAATCTGCATGTGCTATAAGAGAGGAACCAACAGTGTCTGAACTCTCAAAGCCATCAAATCTATATAAACGAGATGCAGAATCCACACTCCTAGTAGCCACAACCAAGTCAGGATCATGAAGGTCTCGAATAACCACATCATGTGGTGAGAACTCAATTGTCTTACTAGAGCCAGAGTGACAAATCTGATAAATGGATAGAAGGTTTGTCTAAATGTCAGGAACTAGAAGCACATCCTGTAGACAACCACCATCCAATGAAATAGTACCTGAACCCTAAACTGAAAGTTGTGCTGAGTCACCAATTGCAATATGTCTAGTGCCTGTAGGGGCAAGAGCGGTGACCAAATCCTCTGTGTGTGTCATATGGTGAGAGGAACCAGAATCTAGAATCCAAGTGGATTCTGAGGACAATGCTTGTGTAGAAAGAGCACGACCTTTCCTTGTGGGCTGTGATGGAGGCTGAGGTGCACTGATATTATGCTGCTACATGGCTTCCTCCAAAGCCTCTAAATGTTTCCAACACTTAGAAACTGGATGTCCTTCCTTACCACAAAAATTGCAAGGATCACCGGATTTCTTCTTAGTCTTGGAGGAAGACTCACCAGACTTCAAAGATTTGCCCTGTTTAGAATTTGACTATGGTTTTGAATCAGACTTAGGTGGTGGCTTGGAGGAATTCTCACTAGCCCCTGAATCTTTCTTAGGCTTCGGTTTCTACTTCTATTTTTCTTTGGAGGACTGGGCTACCAATGATTGGTTTTGTGAACCTGAAAGTGAATCCAACTGCTTGAGCTTAGCTTGCTCATGAGTTAGACGATCACAAAAGACCTCAAAAAAAGGCATGACATGTCGAGCACCCAAGGCATCCATGGTGGAAAAGAAGGTCAAAGAGAAGATCTGAAATGGACCTCGAAGCTTGGAGAGGATTAGGAAAATGCACTCTATATCAGTCTTAGTCTTACCACAACCCTGCAAGATAGATCTTTGCTGTTTGAACTTCATCAGAAAGTCCTCAATAGAGGGAAACGAATTAGGTACCAAGGAAGTTAACTCTGCCTCAAGCTGCAAAGCTCTGAAATCATTGACAGTACCAAAAAGTCCATCAAACTTGGTCCAAATGGCTCGAGGAGTGAGACAACCCTCAAGATGAAACAAGAGACTGTTAGAAATGTGTAAAGCCATCAATCCCATAGCCTGATTCATATTGTTCCTGTGCTGCATAACCTCAAAGGCACGAGTCAACTAAGGTTGAACCTCATCCAAATAGGACCATAACCCTCGAGACTGGAGAAGAGTCATCATGCGACCCTTCCAAGTGTGATAATTATGTGGTGTGAGAGATTCAATAGATCTATCAGCCATCCTGTGAACTGTGCCTCAACTGCTCTAAATTTTTTATTAATATTTAGTGGTCTTTCAGAATTAGACAGAAGATGTAGAAGGGGTTTGTTTGTTTGTTTTGGTGTTTATAGATTCTGGTTTTCTGATGTAAACGATAGAAAGCAAGAAAAAATACCCCCCCACAATGCAAAAATCCAATCCCCAGTACAAACTGAAAGCCAAAAAACAATAGAAAGCAGTAGATGATTGAGACAAATCTCTGTGTACCTGAAGAATTTACTGATGAAATAGACTACAGATCTAGATAGAAATCATCGGTAAAAACACTTTCAAGTCAAAGTACAGTGCCCACAGGGGTTTGAAGTTCTGCCTTTTCAGATCTGCCAATGCAGACATCGGCTCATGCACAACGTTTAGAGGAATAAGGTGAAAGTCTGGTAAATGATACCAGGAAGGACACCACTATGAACAACACAGAGAAGGACACCCCAAAAAAATTCCTTTTCACATGCATGCGCTTGTAAAAATATCGTTGGGCAAGGAATACTAGATCTGAAAACTACACCTAGAACCTCTCAAATTAGCCAAAGAATCCAAAATTTCTTTTTTCAAAACCTTGCTCCCTTTTTTCTTCAAACATGAACAAGCTACAGTAGATCCAGCTTTGATACCATGTAAGATTTGATGAAAAATAAATCTATTAAGCCCAAGAAACCTGCAGATGCAAAACCTCACAAGGAAGAAATTGTGAGGAAACAAAACAAGGGCTTTGCTCTACAATATGCAAGAATTGTATTATCGACTGGAAAAGAACATCAAGAAGTGAATAAAATAGAAGAGATCAATCCTTATAAAGGAGATCAACACCAAAAAGGAAAACCTAACCCTAAGGTGAGTGCATTTAATAATTAAATATTAATTATTAAATGACTAATATGTGTGCATAAAGTGAAATCTTAAGAGGAGAGTAAAGTTAATTAATTACTTACTCTAACATTTCTATATATTGGTAGAAGGTTATGCATGTTCATCCTTGCTTATGTTCCATAAACTAATTCAAAAGGTGACTTTCCAATTGATTTCTTAATTGTAATTCTATCTACCAAAACTACCAATCTTGGTTTAAATTCCCATGCTTTCTTATTATAATCTAACATCCTCTTGATTATCCTTATAATGATTTTTTTATTGAATTCAACCTATCCATTTGCTTGTGGGTGATATGGGTAAGCATACAAAACTGTTATACCGTATGATTAACAAAACCTCTTGAACTCTTTTGATTTAAAGCACATGCCATTATCTGTTATTAACCTTATAGGTACTCCAAATCTGGTGATAATATTCTCCATCAAGAAATTTATTACAACCATACTAGTGGCTTTCTTCATTGGTATAGCTTCTATCCATTTTTAAAAATAGTCAGTAGCTACTAAAATCCATTTATGGCCTCCACTGGATTTATATACAATCTCTCCTATGAAATCAATTCCCCACTGATGGAAATGAGCCTCAACCTGCATAGGCCTTAATGTTAATGCTTCTTGATATTTCATCTTCCCTGAAATTTTTTTAACAAGCTTCACACTTTAGTACAAAATTAAAAGCATCATTGAAAACCTTGGGCCAATAATATCCTGCTCTTAAAATATTATGTGCAACAGTCTTAGCTAAAAAATGTCCTCCACAAACACCTTCATGCATCTCCTTTAGCACATGCTTCACTTGTGATTCATCTAAGTACAATAATAGCATGCCATCTCTATTTTTCTAATATAAATCTCCATCCATAAAGAAATAATTTGATGCATGTAATTTCAAAGTTCTCTTCTAATTGTCATTCAATCCATTAGGACACTTCTAATGTTTGAGGTAATAAATTACATTAGTGCACCATGGGGTGTTTTCAATGCTAGCAATCATGCCTTCTCCAATATTATAGATTTGTGTTGCTTGAAAATTTAATTTAGCCATGAGCTTATCCAATCCTTGTCCTTTTACTAGTTTGGTAATCTAGATTTCAATATGAAACTCCCAAATTCTATTAATCCATCTACACTTTTTCCCTATAACTTTAATTTGCACAAACAAATCTTTTACTACATCATTAGGAACATAAGTAATTATTTTGGCCCTACAAAATAAGGTTTGAACGCTTTAACAACTTTCACAAGTGCATATGCCTTATTTTAACTCTACTCCTTGAAGGGATTTGTTGAAGAATGATATTGGTTGCTCATGTCCTTCATCATTCTTATGTAACAATACTCCTATAATGTTATGATAGGATAAAAATGAGAAAATCTAAAATGGTTTATTGAAATCAAGTGATTTCAATATGAGGGCCCCCTTGATTGCTCTTTTAGTGGATACAAATCCATCAATTGATTTTGTTGTCCAATTGATTTTTGCACCTTTCTTCAACATTTTTGATATAGGTTTCACAGTCTTAGCAAAGTTTGATATGAACCTCCTTTCAAAATTGATTTTCCCAAAGAAATATTAAATGGATTTTATTGTCTTAGGGCTGGGATTTTTTTCAATAGATTCCACTCTCTAAGGATCAATTCTTACTCCATCCTTAGAAACTATGTGGCCCAATAATTTTCCTTTAGTTACAACAAAATGGAATTTATTTGGGTTTAAAGAGATACCATACTCCATAGCATTAATAAAAATATTCTCCATGTGTTCAACATGATCTTTCTCTTCCTTAGAATATGTTGTGAGGTCATCTTTCTATACTACCATTATTGCAATGATCAAGTCAGAAAAAGAATTGTCCATAGCCCTTTGAAAGGTGGCACTAGCATTTGTGAGGAAAAATGGCATATTGACATATACATATGTGCCCTATGGTGTACTAAAAATAGTCTTGTACTATTCTAATTCTTTCACCTTTACTTGGTTGTATCTTAAAAAATTCATCCATCATAGACAATAACTCACACCCTATTACCTTCTATAGCATGGCTTCCATGTTTGGAAGGAGATAGTTGTCATTAAGTGAAGAGACATTCAAATTTTGAAAATCTACACATAATCTTATGTCTCCATTCTTCCTAACAAGCACCAAGTTTGAGATCCAAGTAGAATTTCTGTTGGGTTTAATAATACCTCCTTCTCTAAGTTTCATGAGCTCTTTGTGCATCTTGGGTTCTAGAGTAGGATTTATTGGTCTATGTTTCTATCTGAAGGGTTTATCATTAGGATTCAATGGAATTTAATGCTGAAATAAGTCCTCCCTATATTCTTTAAGGTCCTCATATGACCATGCAAAAACATTTTTATACTTTCTTAATAATGTAATCAACATCTCCCTGATCTTAGGACTTATCTTCTTTACAATGTACACCTTTTTGGGAGCCAATTCAATTCCCAAATTAACTTCTTCAATGTCTTCCCTCTTTACTAGTGTTTGTTTCATAATCACTCAATCATTCCCATAAAATACCATGTCTAATGCTACTAATCCTTTAGGTATTTTTTTTGTTTTGAGTTGTACCACTTCTTGGCCAAACATAGTTTTCTTTCCATCCACTTATTCAATGAACACATTGAAATCAATTTCTTGAGCCTCATATTGATCTTTACAATGTAGGAATTTAATTGGATCTTCTTCATCATTGAACACCTACCAATTGTAAACATTATCAGGAATTTCAGGTCTAGTCTTGAATTCCACTTCTAAGATGCCTACTAGTGTAAGATCATCCTTCTTTCGTGCCACATTTTCCAAGAAGTCAGCCATTATGTTTTCAGATCTTTCTACCTAGTCAATTGAAAAGGCATCAAAGAGCTCTATGTCATCTCACACTGCATGTTTATATTGTTTCGACCTTTTTTTATGTAGAATATTTTTCCCTTGTGAAACAACCAACCTTGAATCCTGAAACATAGTTAGTACCTTGATCCCATATCTTTTGGCAATGCTTAAGCCTAATAACAAGGCTTCATATTCTACTATGTTGTTTGTACATTTGAATTCCAATAGAAATGAGTAATTGAATATTCTACCATTGGGTGAAATGAAAAAAAATATTGCTCTATTCTCCTCTTTACTACAAGCTCCATCAAAATACATTTACCATAAACCTTGTTCATTATGAGAAACATCTCTAGCAATTGGGTCTGTATTTTCCAATTCAGGATTTGATCATTCAATTCTAAAGCTCCCAACGTCCAAATCACAAAAATAATTCATTTGATTTGGATAAAAATGCTTTGACTTTTTCTAATCTTGGCTCCCTATATAACTTGAATTCTCTTCCATTCATAGGTATTGTTGCATAGGATAGTTCTAGCTAAAAGTTTCTTCCAACTATTCTAGCCCATTGTCTTGATAAAAGCATACCAAAGGAAGGACTTTTATCCACTACTATTATGTTAGTTTTGTAAGTGGCTTATGGGTGGGAAGCCAACTTTTGTTCTACATCCCACATTACATCGATGACTAGGATAGATCTATTGTCCATAGCATAACTCTTTCCATAGGCAGTATCCACCCACAATCCTAACTTCACAACAACCATTGGCATAACGTTGATTGCTACCCCTGAGTCAATAATGTAGTTTCTCACCAATTTGTTATTTATCAGAAATGTAGTGTAAAAAGGGTGTATTTGAGAGGGTTCCTTTCTCAAGGTCTCCCCTAAGTACACTTTTGAACTTTTTTCTTCCTCCCTTTTGGAATTATTGACTTGATCTTTTTGGGTCATGCCCTTGTCTGATTTGTTTGTTTTCTTAGGCACATCTAATAGTAGCTTGAGTGTATCATTCCTATATTTTTCTATCTTCATCATTTCTAGTAAAGGAACTAACATTTTCATTTGGGATAGAGCTTGGGTGAAATCGAATGAAGGGGGATTTACTATTTCTATTTTAGTTGGTTTCTTTTCCTTCCGTAAATCCTTTGGTTTAATTTCACCTTGATCATGCTTACTTATCTCTTTAGATATATATTTCTAAATAGCCTTTTGAGAATCCTTATTTTCTTCCTTTTCATGTTTTTCCTTGGTTACTCTTTCATCTTTTATAAATAATCCCCTAGGATATCCTTCATCTTCATTTATTGTCTTATTTCTTAGTTTGTAATTACTCTTTGCTTGTGCCACTGCAACAATAGTCAAAGCCTTAATTTCCTCTTTTCTTGGTCTTCTCAATTGACACTAATTCATTTTTTATGGTTCTTTTGGCAGATTGGGGTCTACATCACTTTCATCTTCTCGATCAAATAAGATCTCCTCTTCTACCATATAAGATCTCCTCTTCTAACTACTTACATCATATTCATACATGTCCTCATTTGATGAGGAATATTCATTATCAATATGGTTAGGTTTCATTAATAGCATATTTATAGTGTGATGCTCAACCTCTTGGGCATACGGTATGTCTTCCTTTTGAAATTCCTGGGTCACTACACAATATTCAGATGGGTGTGGGAGTCTAAATGTCACGCACCATGGTCTACTTTCTACAAGATGTGCTTTATTTTTCTTTAGCAGGTTCATAGTTTCCTTAAAATTGTGTCTCTGATTCTCATCTACTAGCTTCCCATCCTTCCAGTTAGTGTTGTACAACATGTCATGGAGTCTTAGTTTTCCATTTCTATAATGGGTGTTCTATTTATGTACATTATTGTTGGGATTTGGTGGTATTCTAACATCACCTCTTCTACCAATTTTTCCAGTATCTCTTTTGTTTCATTTTATAGTTAATGCAATTCTCTTAGCTTCTAATATAGATGTAGGGGCTTTATTTTTTAGTTCATACCCTATCTTGGCATCAAAAGCATTAATGTAGAAATCTACACACATTGCTTCTATTGGTTTTAATTCAAGGGAAATCTTATTGTAGACTGTAGTGAACCTTATATTGAAATCAACCATTGACTCATTGTAATTTTTTCGAATATTGGCTATGTCCCTTAGGGTGAAATTTGAACTATAATTACTCCCATATTGCTCTAAAAACTGGTCCTTGAAATCTACTAGAGAGCTTATTGATGCATCGGGAAAATATTTGTACCAACCCCTTACATCTTCCACTAGGGATTGCATGAACAACTTCATTTTGAGATCCTTAGCTTCTATTTCAAGATTTTCCATGATGATGTCAAAACTCTCTATGTGTTCCTTTTGTTGTGATGGCATGTCCATATAAATTTTGGAATAGCATTCCTCCAATCATTGCTAATTGGATCAAGAAAAATTTGCTATGTGGAAAATTCCAATTGCCTATATCCACTTGAAGGTCCTCTTAGAAATGATTTTGGTTTGGTTGTTGGTATTGGCCTTGAGGGTCCTGTTGGTATTGATATTGAGGCACATTTTGGTGAAAGTACACACTTCCCTATGTGTTTTTCTAAGGCATGTAATATTGGTGGGATGGGATGTATTGTTGGCTAGGGGGTGGGAAAATGTTAGTTGATTGTTGAAATTTTTGAAGAATGTTCTATGGTTTTGTATGTTGAGGTGGAATATTTTGTTCCATACCTTGGTTGTATTTCTAAGGAGGATTGACATTTCCCTAACTACTAGATAGTTAGTTATGTTGCATACCTTGATTTACCAATCCTTTTTTAGGAGAACTTCTTGTTGTTTTTGAGGTATGTAGTGGTTGGTAAGTATGTGATATAGTGTATCCTCCTTTTTTTTTGGGGATA
>VDFB02322339.1:36339-104531 GCA_007258455.2 Sequoia sempervirens | reverse complement strand
AAATTGTGAAACTTGTGTTTATGAAATGTTGTTTCAATTGTTTTGATATATGAATTATTTGGATGGAAACTTGAGTATATGAAGTGGTGATTCGATTGTTTTGATATATGATTTATTTTATGGATTAACGTGTGCATCGAGTGTGCAGGTACATTTTCCATGGCCAATGGAAATTGGAGGTAACCTTGGGAACCCTGAGTAAATTTACCAGTGAAGCCGAGCTATAGTCCATATGGAGGGACTATAGTTCCATTTTGTGATGTATTTTCTTTGTGACGTTATTTGTGCATATTTGTAAAATGGTTTCAATTTCCATGTTAATCCATTTAAGTGGTGAGTTGTCCACCCAAGTGGACAAACTCGGAGTTGATCTTTAGGGCACTTTTTGAGGGTTGAAAAGTTGAGTTTTTTAAGTGTTTTTATTGATTTAAGGTCTCTAGGTCAAGTACCTATGGGTTAGGTACCTTTTCAGCCTATAATTTTGAGTTAGTTTCATGATTGGGCACCTTTTTGAGGCCTTAAAGAAGTTTGGCGAAAATAAGGTTTTGAGAAGTGGGATGGGAACTAGTCCCTTTCCACTCCCACTTCTCTATGTTGTCTTGGAAGTCCCCCAAGTTCTCACACATGTGAGAGCACACATGGGTGAATATGCTTGGAAGGGTGAATGGGTGAATGACAAGTGTCACTTCCCCATTCAAAAGAAATTCAAACTTGAATTCTATAAGAAAAACTAACAAGGGTTTTGGGGGTTCTCTTTGGCATTTTTGGTGTTGGGTTTGAATCTTTTTGGGAGATCTTGGATTTGGCTTGGGGAGATTGGAAAGCAAGCTTGGAGGAGGCGGAGTTGTGCTCATCCTCATCACTTCCTTCCAAAGCTTGGATTAAAGTAGGATCACCAAACCTTTTTGCTTCTTATGTTTCAAATTTGTATACTATATACATGTAATTGTGTGTTTGAAATTATTTCCTTTAAGTGTTGTTTTCTTTTGTTTTCTTTTCTTTGTACAAGTGTTGTTGGGAAAAAGGGGTTGTAATGGGATAGGCTCACCCAAATTTGGGAAGAGCATCCCAAGTTTGGGGATGGTTGGAGTAGGAACCTCCATGGGGACAAGTATTCCTCCTTTAAAAGGAGAGGTTAATAAGAGGGTATGAGTACCCATATGTTGTGTGAAATGTGAATGATGGTTGGGTTGGATAAGGAAATGAGAAAGAAGGGTTTAAAAGAAGGGTTGAAAACTTGGAAATTTTTATTCTTGATATCATTTTTGGGTCCCCAAAATGGAGTGCGTAGTCCACGTTCCTCCATTCCCCGTTTTGAATTCATAATGAATTCATTGTTATGTGAAATATTCCCTTGGGTGGATGTGAATTTCTTGTGTGCATAATATGTGTTTGAATGATTGTTTGGTCTTGGAAATGTCTGTACCCAATTCCCAAGGTGCCTCCTAGCTCAGGGGTGGTTGGTATTCCAACCAAAGGTTGGGAGGTGAGCTCCCCATTGGCCTCTAGAGAAAAGTTTTTGTGTATTTTGCAGATTGGAAGGAGCTTTAAAAGCTATTGGAATGGCTATGTATCGTATGGATAATGTTAGTGAATGTCATAGCCATGAAAGGCTATTGTAAAGAGCATGTGTGAAGTCATTTTAGTCATATTACTATTTTGTTTAATATGAGTCATTTTGTAAGCAAGAGAAGATATTATGCAAATGCTTATAGTCTTATTTTATGTTGTCATTTAAAAGGAAAAGAGCAAGTTGTACTCATACTTGGAAAACGTTTATTATTTTGCTTGGTCTATCAACTATTGGTTTTGTTTAGTATACTGTATGAGAAGAGAACTCAAAACTTTATTGGTATATAAAAAAATAAAATAGATAATAATATGCATGAAAGTGATTCCCTGTCAATATATTGAGCAAAATGGCTACTATTTTAAATGAGAACATCTTACTTAACTTAGAGTAGGATTGAATGTTGCTATTAGAATGTGATGAATGAAGAATATCCACTGAGCTGTAAATATTACTTTCCTTGCTCTATGAAATTATGTATTTACCTTGTAAGAGTGAAAGAAGGGGTTATTCTGAATTTAAAACCACACCTTGTTAATCTGTTAAAAAAAAATAAAAAAATCTCTTCAGAATTTAAGATGTGCACCTTTTTTTTTTAAAAAAAAAGAGTTATGTATCATGTTGTTTTAGAGATCTTCATTCTATTTTATAGTTTAGAAAGAAATTTTAAAAAAAATGATTAGTTGCAGAAGCTATATGCAGTTTATTTAAATAACTTCTTGTAATGAGCATATTGGTAACATATTATATCATTCTATAAGTTAAGGATTTGTTGAATACTCTAAGTTTTCTTGTGCATGCCCTTATGTAAGACAAAGATTAATTATTGCAAACAACTAAACCTAAGATTATTAAATAGAAATTTCTGTGCAAATAGACATGTAACTATACCTAAAATTTCGGAAAATGGAACATATCTTGTGCCAGCAGCTTTGATAGCGGAGAACCCTTCTATGGATGGGCCGCTGGTATGATTATGGCACTGCCTCGCACATTTAGCTCACGTTAACACCCAATCATGGTTAACTCACTTTTTCCAACCACCATTTCCTCCCGCGCAGGACCTGTGCGTTAAGAGAGAACTTTAGCGTTGATTTTAGGGCATGTTTCTTTTCAGATTTCAAAATGGACGTGACCAGTTTATCTAAGGGAGTTTTTTTTTAAATCTGCATACTATTTAGGTTAGAATAAAATAAAGGTTAGATATTTCTTAATCTGTAAATGAAACCCTAGTAGAACTACTGCATTGTGTGATCCGTTGCCACATGTCCGTGATCAATGAAGGAAAAAAAAAATCTGTTGGCAATAGTTTTTGCTTCCTAAGTTCCGTTGGGAGCAGTCACTTGAAGTGCTCACATTTTCCAAAAACAAATCAGTCAATAAAAATAAAGTAGTGGGATGCGCTATCGTGGGCTTCCTACATGAGGATCTAAAACCTCATCGTAATTATATTTTGTTCCCTCTATTGATTTTATATCAATAAACGCTTTATCTAAAACCTTCATTCTTTGAGAAGGAGAGGAACATTAATCTAATGTAAGCAATAATTATCAACGCCGGTGCATGCTATGGTATTAGTGATAATAGTGTATAAGTCAATGGGGGTAACACTAGCTCCACTAATTATTTAAAATAAAAGTTTTGATGTTAAGCGTTATAAATCATTCCCTTGCCACGGGCAATTCAGGAAATCCCCAATGAATATATGGTAAAAGGAGGTAGAGGGGAATATATCCCCATATCTTAAGAAAAGATTCTTTCACTTTAAATAAGGATATACTTAAGGGGTATAGATCACGAAATACTAGGAACTCTTTAAAGATATTACCTCTTTATTTAATTCCTCCTCCCTTCCCATTAAGGAAATTAATATTATCTAGTATGTATGGAATTTAATGTATTTTTTTTAATAAGCTACCTCTCATTCTTACAATTATTAAATTTACTTTTTAGGAAACTAAAATAAAATATATATATATATATATATATATATATATATATATATATATATATATATATTTTTTTATTTTTTATTTTAGATATTTTTTTATTTATTTATTTCTATTTTGTGGTGGTAAGAAAACAGTTAAATAAATAATAAATAAATAAAATAATAATATTATATTTTATAATTAGAGTAAATTATAAATGTTTACATAATTGATATTCAAGACTTAATTATGTTAATAAAAGTTCGGTGAATTGATTCTTTAATATTAATAGTAAATCAAGTTGATAAACATACGTTTTACCCACGCGAGAACCTATATTTTGGAGGTCTTCTAAAAACATTATCATTCATGTGAGAGCAACATCAACTTTCAGTTGGTAGTTATGAAACTAGTGAACCTCATGTTTGGACGAAATATGAGTGCATTTTCATTCCATTATCCAACACTACCCTATGTCAGGGATGATGTTGCACAAGCCACGTAATTTGATGCTCGTTATTTATACCTTGCACACATATGGTTGCTAAATGATAGTGCTTCAAGTTATTGTTTGTTTAAATAAAAAAAAAATTGTTGTGTTTTTGCCCTAATGTGATTTTGGGCATTACAATTTTTGGAGCATCGTCAAATCATCAAGGTATATTAGAATGATTTAATTGATTAAATCCTTACATGAAATGTCCATCACTCACTAAAATGTTGTCCAACACTAGGTAACCCAAAAAAATTTTATTAGGAAAACATGCCCCATTTTTTAATGGTCTTCTTCTTTCACTAGAATCTAATTAAAACTTGAGAAGCCATCAAGCATGGATAACCTATCAAAACCAAAAAATGTTTGAAGTATTTGATTAATTAGAGGGAACTAGTAATGATCATTGAGTGACACTTTTTTGAGGTCCCTAAAGTCCACACAAAGTCATATTTCTCTATTTTATTTTTGATGTGTATTAGGTTGGATACCCAATTTGAATGCTTGATTGGGTAAATAGTTTTAGATTTTATCAACTTGGTAAGTTCTTGTTTCATTATTCGTTCAATATTTAGATTACTTGGCCTCTACTTCTACCTCATGGGTTTGATATCTAATCTCAACTCAATTGTTTTTTTCATAATCTCTTTGTTATATCATTTCAATTTGTCATAGTTCTAGGCCATGACCCAATCATATGTAGTGTAGAGATTGATTAGGTATTGATTATATTTATTACAAAAAAAAATTAACTAATTTTATAACTCTTCCTAGAGATATTTTTGCATCATTTTAGTCATATTTATCTTCTTTCTATTGGTGTGCATGGGTTATATTATCTAAGTATTTTACTTCCTAGATCATATTCACACTAGGTTAGTAAAGTTTACTGAGGGAACTTTTAGGTTATTTACTTTTTGTGTCCCATGTCATATGATTGTGACACATGTCATAATCTTGTGAAATACTATATCATCCCCTTGCCCATATAAGTAAAGCATCTCTTGTATATTATGTATCATTGGTAAATTTAATCATTGTATAATTTTTCATTCTTCAATAGAATATAATTTTTCTCTCATATTTGATCTCTCGCATGCTTTCATTTAAGATCGTAAATATTAGGTGGCTAACATCATATAAAATATTGTATGGTATAGATCTCTATATACAAACTCTCAAACTATCATCTTTCTCTTGTCTCTGCAAGATCCATATGGACTAAATATTCCTTCTAAAGTTATCATTCCTATAGGTAACGTGTTTCCTTTCAACTGAATTATCAGGCCCTCATAGTATTCTTCAAATTTTGGATTCAATTCTTCAACAAATTTATTTGTATGTTGAAGGAAATTTACAATTTTTTAGCATTTAACAATACCATCCAATAGGGTTTATTTATAGGTAGAACAAGATTGATTGTCTTTATTCTTCAAAAGGTTTATAAGGCCTATGATTGGATAAATTTGGGATCTTATAAGAGCCATTTTCTTATTCAATGTTCTTCTTTTGAGATATATATTATAGGTTGATTATGGAAAAATTCTCTCAAGTATGTCCCATACGCAATGTTGGTGTGTCTTCATAAGACTATTCTTAGCCTTGCATTGTGAATTGAATTTCTTGATTACTAACTCGAAATCTTCATAAATTTTTAATATCTTAATACATTTTTCTCCACAAAGAGTAGACCTGACACCAAAGCTTCATATTCGACTATATTAGTAGTGAAATTCAATTGAAACTGATAAGATTACCAATATCCTTCTCTTCATGGTGAGACTAAATGCAAACCAACAATGACACCTATCTTATAGTTTACACCATTAAAATACAACTTGCATAATATAGTATTGTCTACTTTACTTTTATAGTCTCTGAGATAAATGAAGCTTCCTCATAAATCATGTATGTCCCCCAATTGGTCTCCCCAAATAGTTGGTGGACAAGCTATCCTCCCCTTCTTTTGTTAATGCCCATCAATTGCATGCTCTTCAAGTGCTATTTTATTATTGATATGAATCTCATTAATGGAGTCATATAGTTTTACAACTTGAATGATTCTTCTTCTATAACAAAGGAGTGGCTTGACTCTTTATGGATTTTAAGATTGGTTTTGACATGACGCATATTGAGTGATTCAAGAGGGCTTTTCATGTGCATTCCATATCTATTAGTAAAAAAAATATGGCTACAATAAAGTTAGAGGTATCATCCTATCCTCGTAGTGAAATATATTATATACATATTTTTTAGTGCTTCAATATGGGGGTAGGCATAGAGGGAAATGGGTAGATTCTTAAATATCTTAATAAAATATATCAACCTGATGTCATGTAATTGCACAACTCCTTTGGTGGTAGGTTCATAGAATATGCACAAGGCATCAATGACTTTTCTTGGCATTACAAATGTGCTTGAGCTAGAGTATATCATGCATTTATGAATCAATATATCTTGATAATTTAACGTTAAATAGAATGACCTTTGTGATTTATCTTACTTGTCTCATTTCCTATGACTTGAACAATGGTATGTGGAGGCATGCTTCTTTCAAGTGCATCAATAGCTTGGTGTCTTTGTTTTCTTTCAATATTCAATATTTTCAAAGCTTCTTCTAGCATTTTCATCTAGTATAGGATCAAAATCACCTTCGACAGTATGCATATCTTCAATTGGTCCACAATATTCAAGTATTCTTAATACTATATGGACTTCATCATATTAAGTGCTCAATGTACTCTTGGTTTTTAAAGTATAATCATTGATCTACTTTACTTTTGGTGTGGCTATGGTTATTTGAATCATGGGCCTAGAAGTAGAGGTTTTAGGTACACCAAATAGTAGGGACTCCTTGTCTTTTTCTCCATAGGTGATATTTTATTGAATTGTATTTGTGCCTATGTTTCCTTATTTTTATTCCTTGTTTTGTACTAAGAAAAACATTTTTTTTTATGTTTGCGATAGGCTCATTTATTGTGTGGATTCACAACACTTTTATGTCACCAATGTTTGTGTTAGGAAAAGGATGGTGTACACCTTGCGTAAGAAAATAATTATATTTAAGATATTTATTTGTAGTGCATCTTTAGAGATGTGTTTAGCCACATTAATTGTTTATTTGGATCCACTTGTAAAGTTATATGCAACATTGGTTATATATTTTAAGTTCTAGTTGCTCATGGGGAAAATATTTAATATTGAGAAAACTTAGTACCAAAAAGTAAATATTGGGGTTAATGGTTTAAATGCATTCAATGTTTTCACGCACATAGTTTTATCTATACCACTTGGTTGTTTTGTGTGAGAATGATTCTATAAAAGCAAGAACATGTTTAGAAATTAGATTTGGATTATTGGCTAGCTGGTTGTTTTTCTTGGGCTATCATTTCTATTGAGCTCTCTTGTAGAGTGTATATGTGAAGCATGGCATGGGATGTGTGGTTACATGCTTGGACATATAGAGGATGCATTGAGGGAGCTTGAAGTTTTAGAAATATCCATGAAGACTCTATAAGTGTATTATAATTTTTCTTCATTGAATAATGCATTGAGTGTGGATGCTTTTAGAGGCTATTTTTTTCTTTTTTGATGGTTTTCCCAAGATATATCTTATGTAACATTGTGGTGTATCTTTGATATTTTCATTATGGTTATTTTGTATACTTGTATGCATGATTTTCTCTCATGGGTTTATATAGGAAGTGGTTTGATCAACCTAGTAATTTCCTAATAAGTGGTATCAAAGCTATGGTTGTGGTTGAGGGAGGTGAAAGATCCAATTTTTTAACCATTGTTTGAGTAGATATGATGCAGAGTTGAAGTCATGGAAATGCTAGAGATATTTCAAGCATTTCAATTTATGAAAAATGTTGTATAGGTTGTGAGAGTTACATATTTGGGGTTTTGGGTTCATATATTTGTGGTTATTTTTATAGATTTAAGGTTTGAAGAATATTTTTAAAAGGACTTTTTTAGGATTCACCTTGAGGGTGTTGTGGGGGAAGTTTTAGAAATGACATCTTGGGACAAAATGGACCTCATCATTAGATCTAGGATGATTAAGAGATGAATATTGACATAAAATTTGACCTATATTTTGGACACCAAGTCCTAAGGGAAAAAATTGCCGCCTCTTATTCATCCCTACAATTTTACATTTGCAACATCTAAAATAAATAAATAAAATATATATATATATAAATAAATTAAAAAATACGGATAAAATTTTAAATCAAAGAAATAAAAATAAGAATAATTGGGGCTAGGGGGTCCTCAAACCCTCATACCCCCATTGTAGCAAAGATAATATTGTTGTTAAATACTATAGTAATGGGATTTACGGTCATTGGCACTAATCAACCCTCGATCAAGAGTCACTTGGCCAATCGACCTTTGGATCTTTGTCCTAGCCCTTAGTTGGGTGAGGAAATAACCTAGATCCATCCCCCTCATGGATGATTTAAAACAAAACATTGATCTAAAATCTACAAGGTGTAGAGTCCATAGTTTTTAAAATTTAAAGATTAAAAAATTAAACTATGTTTAAAATATTTTGTAATTTTGCCACTAATGTTTGATAGTGCCTCACTTGGGCACCATTGTGGACATTAGAATGATGTTAGATGTGTAGACGATCCTTTTTGGGGCCCTCTCTAGCGTAATAAAGAAATTTTCTTCTAGGTGTATAACTTTCACATATGATATTGGATTTTTGAATTCTTATATTCATCAAAAAGCTCTCTCCAAGCACTACATAGTGGTACAAGTTTATTTCTTATATTTTTACTATTTTTATCAACATTTTGTGCCATGAATATTATGTTACTCTATAATAGTTAACACATCATATCTTTCACATACAAAATTAGATTTTGGATTTCAAAGGTGTTGCCACAATAATGGGTTACACTTTCTGGGACATCTTATTTTTTGTTGAAATCACATATTTTTAGAAAATATAGTGATTAAGCCTTGAAAGGTTCCATTTAAATGATTTTAATTGAATAGGGTTTGATAAAACCCCTTTGGATAGAACCCTACTAGTTTTAAACCATACCTATAATGGAGTCTCCTTTGCACCTATCAAAATTTCTATAAAAACCCACTTTTGATTTACCTTTAGGGGGATCAAATGAATTCATTTAAAATTTATGTTTTGTAAGTATGTAGTCCTTATTATAAGATTCCCAAAAATTATAATTTTAAATATTATTTAATTTAATTATTATATTTACTTTTTATTTATTGTGAATGTAGGTTTTTCATCAAAAATCAATCTCTCTATTTTGCACATGTGGAAAAATAGTAGATTACCAAAAATATATAAAAAATATATATGCTCTTGTTATTGATGTCCTTGATCCAACAAAAAAAATAAAAATGAATTTTGATACACACAAAAAAAGTTGTGTTATACAGTAAACCTAAGTTTAAATTATAATCAATTTGACTTCAAAACTTAATTAAGAAAAATTATTCAATAAAACACTATGAAACAAAATGAAGGAGCTATATATTGTAGTTACAAATATAAATTTGAAAAAATTATAATTTTATCCTTCATAGAAAAAAAATTGTGTTATACAGTAAACATCACTCTTTTAAAATGTTGTTTACTATTAAAAACTAGTTATCGAAGGAGATGGAAAAAGAAATGCAATTTGATTCCAAAATTTATATATATATAGAAAATACAGACAAAATGTTTCAAATCACTAGTTTGCATCATCTTCAAATTCCTCATTGTTTAGCAGCTATAGGTGTCTGAAAGTGAAGATTTAGTTAAAAAAGTTCAGTTCAATGTCAAGTTTGGCCAAAAAGTGTAACCCACTATTGTGGGATCACCCTCAAATAAGCAATGCAAAGAATTTGTAGTGTATTATGCAAAGGATCAAGTGGTTTTTACTTAGATGATAAAAAATAGGAGTGCACTTGTTTGAACACTTGTAGGATCCTAATATTTTGGGTGTGATTTTGTGAGCATCTAGATGAATTGGTGTAGAAAAACTTGTGGGCTTGCATATTTTTATGATATTTTATAATGGTATAACTAGTTATAATTAGCGCTCCCTGATATATGTTTATAGGTGTTTTTAGAGTTTATAATTTGATGAAGATAGGTACACATGTTTTCATTTGGTTTGACAACATGGTTGATATACATGTGAGACTTGGAGTGTAATTTCAATGAGATTTGAGTATATGTACAATGATGGTGAGAAATATGGTGTCATAGATCTTTATGTATATTTGATCATTGAAACAACATGATCATGTATGTGGTTGATAGGTTGTGGTATTTATTGATTCATGATTAGAAGTGGTAGTGTGGTTTAGTGTTATGAGGTTTTTCTTATCTCCTAGATGCTTATTTTGTTCCTTGACTGTGGTTACTCAATTATATATTTATTTGGAAAATTAAATCTATAGGTGATCTAGTGTGAGTCTTGAGATCTACAAATTATCTTCTTTGTTATCTCACTTTGTAGGTTATTGATGTGATGGTGATTTTTCATGTTGCATTGATTTTGGGTTGATGATATATGCATATTTGTTGAATTACCACCTATTGGTTGTAGTGAGATGACTCAAATATGGACTATCTATATCCATTGGTCCTTTTAGTGTTGATGCAAGTTTAAATAGTTAGCCTCATTTGTGGTTATTTATATATTATGTTGTGTTGGGATGAGACGAATGATGATTAGAGTGCCTAGATAGTTGGTTATAGGACTAATAGCATGGTTTTTATCATGATTTTATAGATATTTTAATTATATAGTTCATTGGGAGCTTTTGATAGTGATAGTTTGGTCCAGTTTATCTTCTTGGCTAGGAGATATTGGTTCTACTTTATTCTCTAGAGTTACTGGTATTATAGTTGAGTGTATGTGGATCATGGGTGATTTTCATTTAGGATATGGTTATATTAATGATATTGGAGGTTGTGACATATTAGTTAGTCATAGAGGACTCTTGGAGTCTTTGGTTAAGGTTTCAACTTGATTGCCAATTTTGATAAATGATCCTTGGTTCAGAAGATGGTTTGGTATTGTTGCATGGAAAACCCATGATTTCACATTAGAGTATCGGCATGATACAAGTGCTCTTATGAGTAGGATATGCTCATTAGATCATGTGATCTCCTAGGAGGATATATTAGATCATGATGTCATGATGTGTTCATAATTTTGTGGTTGGAGTTGTGATAGTGATCTATTTAGTTCTCTTGGTGTTGAGTACACTAGTCATGTTCTTAAGAGTTTCATGAGAATGTGGTGTTACATTTGGAGCTTAGCATGGATTTATCAATGAGAGATTCTCATGTATACTTGGATACTTGGGTGAGGCTGGAGTTCTCTTGAGTTTAGAGACATTTTGAGATGGTTTCTATTTGAAGGTTTCAGTAGGAATACTAAGGAGCCTTCATCTAGATATGAATGTGAGTTCATGATGGACCTATAAAGGAGATTATTCTTAGAGAGATTCATTGTAGATTAGTATATGGATCTTTAACTATTCTTGTTAGTTCTTGAGGGTTTACTTGAGGGGTGTTTGGCATGCATATCTCCTTCTACACATGATTTTGTTTATGTTGTCATTTGTGAGGATTTTAGGAAATGTTATTAGGCTTATTTCTAGTTTTGGGAATGGATTTGAGTTTAATCTTCCTTTTTTAGAGAGGCTTACATCCATGTCGGTTATATTAGATACATATGTTTTTTAATATATGAGATTCAATGGTTGGGTGTTGTTAACACTTTTTAGTTGGGGTTGTGAAGGATTTTCAATTGGGGTTGTGAAGGATATGTTACTTAACATAGCTTAGCACTTTGAGGTGTTAGTATAAGGATATGTTATTTGATATTATTTGTAAGTTTTCTCTCTTTGTTAGAATGGCTACTTCCTTGACATTCATGTTCACATTGTTTGGTCTAATGGACTTGGGAGAGTTATGGTGACTTGTTGTGAGGGATTATGTAGTGGTTTTGTTACATGTATAGATCATTATGATTGTTCTTTGTTGCTACATGGTTTTATTATTAGGTTTGAGTGTGATTGGTAAACTTGGTATGACTTGATCTATTCTCATATTTGGCATTACCAATGCAATGACATTTCTTAGATATGTATTTTCTTCATTTACAGTTTTTATATAGGGAACTTATACTATGATTTATGGGTTGGATATGTTATTAGCATGAGTTCTATTGATGTTTGGATACCTTTTCAATATGAATGATTGGATGTATTAGCATTTGTTTTGGTTGTTATTTCTAGTCATGTGGATTTTTTTTTGGTAGCAACTTGAAGCCTTTCTTATCACTTGAATTTGATGCTTGTGTTATTTGGTTTGGTGCACCTTGACCTTGGCTTGTTCCTTTTCTCCCATAGGTGGCATGTTGGAGGATGAGAGGATTTATTTCTTGATATGGTGGTCACATTAGATTATAGATATATTGATGGACCATGAGAGCATGCTGGATATTCATGTTATTTCATGGATATCTATGATGATATATTTCATTGTTTGACTCATGCAATATATGCATGTTATCAATTAGATTTGCACCCTTATGAAACTGAAAGTTCAGCAATCTATTGACACATGGAAATGTTCTCGAGTTGTGGGTAACTCATTGCAAGAACGAATCTCTAGAGTGAGATAGTTCTCCAAATGATAATCCTAATCTAAGTGCTCTTCGAGGAAAAGGATAGAAGGACAACTAAAAATGAAATTTAAAACTGACTAATGATTCGCTGTAATTTCTAAAAATCCAGATTCTATCACTCACAACAATTCCTCTATTACAATAGCTCTCACAATCTCATTGGTACATGATTTCATTAGTAATTTGCATGAAGATTTAAAAGTACTAAACACAACATGCAACCTGAAAACATGAAATTCTATGCAAAGACTCATAAAAGCAAGACATATAAGGCTTCAAACTTGAAAACACAAAGACATCAAATTTTTGTTACAAGGTTGAGACAAGAAATGTGGAGAACTTTGCTGCTTTATTGAAACTAAAAGAGTGTATCTGTCTAAACTGAGTACAAAGGAAGTTTACAAGCTTCAAAATGTGTGAGGGCAAGAAACTAAAATATGAACTAGAAAAACACTAAGTTTTTCACAAGATATACCTCCAAAACCCTAATCCGAGCTCAAAAAGAAAGCTCAAGGAAAAGGTATCAAAACTGCCTCAAAAGTCTGCACAAAAGCGAAAAACACACTTTTGCATATTCATACTGAAAAGCTCCTCAAAAAAGATCAAATTTGCTTTTAAAGCAAAAAAAACACCTTATCTCTCCAATAGGAATCTCAAATCCGACCCAAGGAAGAAAACAAAATCAATTGCTAAAAATAGCAAAGAATAAAACAATTTGTTTTATTCTTGCTTTACATAGCTTGCAGATTTTAAATCTTCTCAATTTGACTATTTTTGGAATTAAAGATTTTTGAAATCTTTTTCAAAATTACACAACCTTATTTCTCCAATACAATAATTGATTTTTTATTTATTTTTTTAAATCATAAAACATATGAATATCTTTTATTCATATATCCTTTCCCTTAGAAACAATTCCCCAACCTATAATTGATTTCTAAAAAATCAATCAAAACAAAAAAAGGAATGAATATTAAATTGATTTCTTTAAAATCAATAAAAATAGTCTAAGGCTTATCTTTATTCTTAAAGCAATCCCCTCCAAAATCTAATTGATTTTCTCAAAATCCCCTGAACATAGTTAGAGGCTTCACCTAAAGGCCTAAAGTCTTCAAATAATTCATTAAACAAAACAAAGACTTAGGAAAAATTCATAACATGAACCTCTACATTGTTTGACCTAGCATTAGGGAAGTCAGCCATTCTAAACTTTGCATAAAGTTGATATTAAATGCAAAAAATAATAAGCCCCTAAGTTCAAATTAGGGCAATATAGTAAAACCAAGGTAAACCCTAATCTTCATTTCATTTTACACTTGACACTTTTGGAAGAACCTACTATGTCTAAAGGAATGCGTCACCAACATGTGAGCTAGGGTTATGGTTTGGGACTCCATTTGAGCTCTCTTCTGCTTGAATTTCCACCAGATTTGATCTCTGCTACTCATGGTAAGCTTGACTTGTGTGTTTTATTTGATCCATTGCTCCTTTCAATGAGAAAAAGGCCCCACAGGTCACGGTTGTAACAAGTTGTTTGATACATTTACTCATTTCATGTCTTGTTTTTGTTATCTTTGTGTTCCTTTGTACCCACTGGCTACCATATATGAGCTTGAAATTTGAATTTTGAAATTATCTATGAATGCTTTGGCCACAGCTTCTTAATCTTCAACAAGCAACAATGGTAAGCTTTTGTTTTTTATTTGCTTTTCACTCCTCACAAAGCTTGCAAAAGTTTGAGAACATGATAGGACATGGCCACTCACGCTCTTACTGGGCATTTGGAAACTCTGTGGGCTCGACCCATGAGATCATTTGTATATCAAATGCTTCAGAGACAAAAAACCCCTTATGGGTATCTGTCATTTTGAAGAAATCACCCTTATTTTGTGACTTTCTCTTATGGAGCTCGACCCATGATGATTTCTCTCTATTTTCTATTGTTTCTTATAAAAACCCTCAAATGGGTAATTCTGAAAATTGGAGTATTTGTCTTTAGCTTCAAAACCCCAACATGGGTATATGAAAAATAAACAAGAATCTGTATATTTTGATATTCATGTAAACTTAGGCTCGACCCATTATGGTTTTTCTATTTCCTTTTGTATTCATGCCTAAACCTTTACATGGGTATGTTGTATTTTGAAAAACATGCTTATTTGGAAGCATTTCCTGTTATCTTCTAGCTCGACCATGTGCATTGCATTAAGCTTGTTTTTTGACAAAACCCCACCATGATATCTGGCATTTAAAAGAAAAAACACACTTCTTTTGCATTGTTGTTGAAAACCATCACATGGGTATCTTTGATTGTAATGAAAACATTTATCCTGCTATACCTGTTAAAATACCCCTGTGGGTAAACTGTAAATGGCAAAAAGAAATATGTATGCTTTGATTTGAAAACCCAATGTGGGTATGCTAAAAGAATAAACAAGAAATTGTATTGTTATTTATTCAAAAGTTGGGTTCAATTCACCATGACATTCTGTAGTAGCATTTTTGGGATAAAACACCTATGGGTATTCCTGTACAAACTTCATTTTGGCTCTAGCTATTTACTTTCATTTCCTTTCATTACCTGAGAATCAACATATATAATTATGCTCCATTCTCTTTATTGCTTTCATCTTGATTATGTAGTAGCTCGGCCTTGTAGATTTCAGTTTTCTACCTTCATACGAGAAGAAATAATAAAACCCCAGGTGGATTTTATGAAGGCATTTGTTGTTTATAGGATCAAAACTAACTGAACAGCAAAAATCCTATATTTTTCAAAACTCTGCATCTCAAAACAACATATTGAGCACATTCCTTTCTACAAAAGTTACCATCTTTCACATAGGAATTTCTTAATTCTCACCTACAGATTGCTCACCTGCTTTAGCCTTTTATACATTAATGTGATCTTTATGTTATTTTATATTGTTCCAGCTTGCATTTGTAAAGCTCCTTCATGTTTTTTCATTCTCAGATCATTCTGGAAACAACCACTCCACATTGTAACTCTTGTGCAATCCATCTATATTTGTATGCCTAACACTGGTCAATTATTCTTTGAAAATATACTTGATTGACAGAACAATTGAATGACAGAACAAAACTCCAAAATAGTGTACTTTGATTGTTTTTTTTAAAACAGTGATGCATAAACTTTACTTAAAGCAACAATTGCACCCTTAGCCAAAAATGAAACTGGATGTCCTTGTTGTTTCATCCTCTTTACTTTATTAAACAACTGGCTATTGTATACTGTATTGATTCTTATAATCCTTCATTCTAATGGGAAACTAAGACTCTTGACATGTCTCCATGCTTGACTGTCCTTTAAATGTATGCTCTTCTACCTAGCACTCTTCATGCATTTTTATGTTCCATTATGAAAAATGCCTTATGCCTTGCTCTCTTCTGAAATGAAAATCTATAACAGTTCTCTTCCTTGAGGCATTATGTATGCTTATTCACTATTATTGATTATGAGATAGAACATTGTTGTAGTAACATGAAACAAGATGCATAATAACACCCATGGCAGAAAAATGCAAACTGTTCAGCAATACTTGTGATTTAAATCATGAAAATGATGTACTCAGTTGAATTGATTGAGCTCATTTAAACATGTTGTTCACCTGTAGCTTTCAGGAAGCATACTTGATTGTTATGAGTGAACAGTCGGCTTAATAACTTGATGGATGAACTTTGTTTTACTCTTTCATTTGTATATTTCATTTCTTGATGAACATGATGATTGCAATCTCTTGCAGGCACACTCAGGAGCGGAAGCAGGACGAAGCAGGCAGCAGTGTCTCAACCGAAGATGAAGAATCAGGCAATGATGGATATGTCTTCAATTATTGTATTGGAGAAATAAGGTTGTGTAATTTTGAAAAAGATTTCAAAAATATTTAATTGCAAAAATAGTCAAATTGAGAAGATTTAAAATCTGCAAGCTATGTAAAGCAAGAATAAAACAAATTGTTTTATTCTTTGCTATTTTTAGCAAATTGATTTTTTTTTCTTCCTTGGGTTGGATTTGAGATTCCTGTTGGAGAGATAAGGTGTTTTTTTGCTTTAAAAGTAGATTTGATCTTTTTTGAGGAGCTTTTCAGTATGAATATGCAAAAAGTGTGTTTTTTCGCTTTTGTGCAGACTTTTGAGGCAGTTTTGATACCTTTTCCTTGAGCTTTCTTCTTGAGCTCGGATTAGGGTTTTGGAGGTATATCTTGTGAAAAACTTAGTGTTTTCCAGTTCATATTTTAGTTTCTTTCTCTCACATTTTGGAGCTTGTAAACTTCCTTTGTACTCAGTTTAGACAGATACACTCTTTCAATTTCAATAAAGTAGCAAAGTCCTTCTCATTTCTTGTCTCAACCTTGTAACAACAATTTGATGTATTTGTGTTTTCAAGTTTGAAGCCTTATATGTCTTGATTTTATGAGTCTTTGCATAGAATTTCATGTTTTTAGGTTGCATGTTGTGTTTAGCACTTTTAAATCTTCATGCAAATTACTAATGAAATCTTGTACCAATGAGATTGTGAGAGCTATTGTAATAGAGGAATTGTTGTGAGTGATAGAATTTGGATTTTCAGAAATTATAGTGAATCATTAGTCAATTTTAAATTTCATTTTTAGTTCCTGTTCTATCCTTTTCCTCGAAGAGCACTTAGATTAGGATTATCATTCAGAGAACCAGCTCGATCTGGAGATTCGTTCTTGCAATGAGTTACCCACAACTCGAGAACATTTCCATGTGTCAATAGATTGTTGAACTTTTAGTTTCATAAGGGTGCAAATCTAATTGATAACAATACAACAAGTGGGAGAATGTTAGGATAACAATTTTGTGCACCTTGCACAAGAAAATAATTATTTTAATTAGGTAAAATAAATATTTATTTGTGTTCATCTTTAGAGATGTGTTTAGCCACATTAAATATTTATTTGGGATATTGGTTAGATATTTTATGTATGAGTTAAACATGGGAAAATTATTTAATTTGGAAAACTTAGTAAAAAAATTAAATGTTAGGGCCAATGTTTTTTTGAACTAATGGTTTCAAGGTACATCGTTTTACCTATACCACTTTGTTCTTTTATGTGAGATTGATTTTATAAAATAAAGCATATATTTAGTGGTTGGGATTGGCTAGTTGGTTGTTTTTGTCATTTGTATTAAGCTCTCTAATAGAGTGCATATGTGTAGCATGGCATGGAATGTTTGGTTACATGCTTGAACATATGGAGGGTGCATTATAGGAGATTAATTTTTCAAAAAGAATCATGGAGACATTATAAGTGTATTGTAATGCTCGATTTCTTAATAATAAATTGAGTTTGGATGCTTGTGGAGGCTAGGTTTTTCCCTCTTGAGGGTTTTTCCAAGGTATATCTTGTCTAATCTTGTGGTATATCTTTAATCTTTACATTATGGGTATGCATGATTTTCTCTCATGGAGTTATATGGTAAATGGTTTGATAAACTTAGTAATTTTATAACAATTTTCTCTAGTGTTTGTTGTTCTAGGTAGGTCTCTTCTATAGATTAATCCAATTCTTGGTTACAATTCAAGCTCTGGTTGAAGCTAGAAGAAAATCGGATATGAAAGTTGCCAAGACATGTAGTAGGAGTGTGCGATGTAGAGAAAGGGTGAACCAAGCAATTTCTTCTTGTGTATAGTTGTTTTGGGTCATACATAACCCTTTGGTGGGATTATATGGAATTTTCTTTAGGGGTTGTTTGAATGGGACTAACTAATAATTGATTCTGTTTGGTTGAAGAGATGCTCTATATGGGATATTTTAGCTATTTTTTAGAGCTTGTTAGGAAATAATGCATCAATAATCAATTCATTTAATCTATTTCCTACATAACCTCATGAGAGAAAAGTATGCATACAAGCTTATAAATTAACCATAATTCCTATATCAAATAGAGAAGCCATAAGATAACACAAAATATACTCTAGGAAAACCTTCAAGAAGGAAAAACCTAGCCTCCAAACGCATCCATACTCCATCCATTATTCAACAGTAAAATAATGCATGCACTTACAAAGTTACAATAAATACTTTTGAAACATCAAGCCTCTCAAATGTATCCCCCATGTGTCCAAGCACGAATCCACACATCCCATGCCATGTTTCACATATACACTCCTCATAAAGACTAAATAATATGGCAGCCCACTCACCTAGCCAACCTTAACCAGTAAATATGTGTTTTCTTTTATAGATACAAGCTCACACAAATACAACCATGTGCCACAAAAACATGAGAACACAAAACCATTGAACTCTCATTTAATATTGGGTACTAATTTTGAATATTATTAAATATCTTTTCCCAAATATTAAATAATTATCTTATGTCTCCCACACAAAATAATTAACCCAATGTTACAATACAACTTTACAAGTGTCCTCAAATAATTACCTAGTGTGGCTAACCAAATCTCCTAGATAAACCACAACTAAACTAAATAATTATTTAATTACAACATTATAATAAATAAATTTATTCAATGGTGCACAACACCAAATCCTAACATTCTCCCACTTGTAGTATACATTGCATAAGGGTCAATCAGTAGAATACATCATCATAACCATACATGAAACCACATGAATCTCCAACATGCTCTTGTTCTCCAACAATATACTTGCAATAAAACCAAAGTGACTACCATCTCAAGCAATAACTCCTCCCATCCTCCAATATGCCACCTATGGAAGAAAAGGAACAAGCCAAGGTGAAGATGCACCAATCCAAAGAACACAAGCATCAAATCCAAGTGATAACAAAGGCTCGAAGTTGTTGTCAAAGTTAAAACCCCGCATGATTAGAAATAGCACCCAAAACATATGCTAATTTATATAAAACTATCCATACCTCCTAGGTATTAACAAAATCAGTAAACTAATGCCAACATATGCAACCCATAAAATACAATGACAAGCCCCCTATATAAAACCTATCAACGAAGAACATACACATCCAAGAACTCCCATTGCATGGGTAAGGTCAAATATGAAAATAGCTCTAGTCATATCAAGTCTCCCAATCAAAACTCAAACCAAGGTGTGGAAAATAATAAAAATAATGTAGTACCAAGAACAATCACAATCATCCATATATTCAATCCAAATGGTTGCATAATCTCTCACAACATATCACTGTAATCCTCCCAAATCACATGAACATGAAACTTCAAGAAGGAACCATAGAATGAAGAGATAAAACTTGTAAAGTATAACATGCCCTACCAACACCTCAAAGTGCTAAGCTTTGTCAAGTATTCTCTCCTTACAACCCCAAATGAAAAGCCTCAACAACACTCAACCACTTGATCTCCTAGATCAAATGCAACATATGTATCATGTAATATCAGTATTAATGTAAGTCTCTCTAACCAAGGAAATCAAACTCAAAATATCCTTTCCAAAAATAAGGAAATTGGCTCAATAAACATCTCCTAAAATCCTATGGGAGTGACCCTTTAGTGAAGTGGTGGGGCTTCTTTCCTGTAGGACCAACCAAGGTTCAAACCTTGCAAGGTCTTTCCCTATCATGTCAACAATTGAGACTAATTTTCCTTGGTGTCAAGGGGTGATCCTTTGGTGAAATAGTGGGTCTTCTTGCCTATGGAGCCAACAACCAAAGACTCACACCCTTAATATCAAATTTTTTTATGGGTAACCTCATTATCAACAAATACTTTAATATGGATGTTCATGAAGGTTTTCAAAAGAGTTTGGGTGATGGGCAGGAGTTCAAGAGGGTTTTCACATTTGAAATCTATAATAGGAGGTAGATGGATCTAATGAAGATGAGGATGCAAATGCAGATGTTGCTTTGAGCTTTTTGGAGGCATCTCTTGTTCCTTTGGAGGAATTGTTGGAGGCTTCTTTTGTGTGTTTTGTGGCCTTTAAGCTCTTTTTGCCCTCTTTGGTGTTGGGGATTTCTGTGTTTGCTTTATTTTTTTCTCAACGATGGATCTTCCTCTTTCCCCTGTTCTCTGACTCACTCACCATCTCTTCTATTGGAAAAAAATGAAGAGTGAATTTTTCATTCATCTTGATCTTTGTTTGTGCATTGTTTTATTTTTGATGTTGCAAGCGAGGTTGGGAGATGATCTTATTTGGTGACCTATTATTGTGGATTTGTTATGTTTGGGTTTGAGAACCTTGGCTCTTCTTTCCTATTGGTGGCTTGTTGTTATTGTTGTGGCGTATGGGGAGATGGTAGAGATGGATCTCTATCATCCTTATCTCTTATGTTGGTGGAGCTTCTCTTCATCAAGATTCACTCTCTCTTGATCTGGCTTTGGGGGTAATGTTTTCCTTTGGGCCTTGTCTGGTTTCTTTGCTATGGTTTTTTTTGGTTGGAACCATGTTTTCTTGGGTTTGCACCTATTTTTCTAGTTTGGTTAGTTGGTTCCTTCTCCATGGTGTTATTTTGGTTTGGTCAGGGGGTGTGGTTCCTTGGCTTCTTTCAATGGAGATGATTCTTGAGGCCTATAGTTGTGTGCTTTATGTTCTACTCTAGCTTTAGTGTCTAGTTTGGTGCCTTGATGTGAACCCCCTTTAGGTTGTGAAGATTATTTAACTTTTGGGGTTTGTTTCCTTTTTGGAAAATTTTTGTTTGGTATCTTTTATCTTCACTGCTAGTGCTTGGTGGAGTTGTTGGTTTAGAGAAATCTATTGGCAGAAGGTTTCTTGCAGTATGTGGTATTGCTCCAAGATTTTTGTTGTTTAATAGTTGATGGTTGGGTTTGATTTCATGCTTTTATTGAACACCCAAATGTTTTTTATGCTTAAGGATGTTAAGGTGGCCCTATGGTTGTTGTTTAGGAATTATTCCTTGCTCCACCTTATGTTCTTGTTGCCAGGATTTCCAAAGGATGGTATGGTTGCCATTTTTGTTGGAGTGTTGGATTTCTCCTCAAATCCTTTTGAGGTGGATCCCTCTCCTATTGAGGTGGATATTGGTGTTGTGGAGATGGTTGGAAGTTCCTGATGTCCTCAGATGTTGTTCCTTTTGGGTTGGAAGCTTCTCCTATGGGGGTAGAGAATAAGGTTGTTGGAAAATTTAGGCTTCAATGGAAAAGGTGGTCACGACATCCTCTCTAATAGAAGGGGATCTCTCTCCTTTCAAGGTGGAGTTTGAGTTGGTATATTGGTTTGATAGGCAGTTATTCTTGGTTGTTTGGTTTTTTATGCTACAATCTAGTTGTTACAAGCTAATGGTTAACTGGTTGATTCAAACGATTCTTATCTTTTATTAGGGTTTTTGGTCCCTATCTTCCCTTTTTTTTATTTAAGGTCCCTTCAAAACATTTGTGCAAGTTGTGTAGTCATTTTTTATCTTTGGTGTTGTTGTTGATGGTTTGTTGATGGTTTGTGGATTATCTTTGTTGCAACATGCTTTGCTTGGAAATGGTTTTAGGTGCCTTCAAAACTTGTTTGTAATGGGTTTCAGGGTCCCATCAAAACTTGTTTTCCCCTAATCAAAAACATCTCCTAAAATCCTCATAATCAACATCATAAAATAACTCATATGCACAAGGAGATAACCATGTTAACATTCCTCAAAGGAATCCTCTAGAACCAACTATTCATAGCTCAAGACCCATATTTATGAAATATAAAGCATAAAACATAACACATCTAAAAATAGTATGGGCAATACCTTTTAAAAGATAAATCGTCGAGTAGACCAAGAGTAGGGATGAGAATGATCCTCCAAGATAACCAAGTCATCAAGACTCACTCCAAGAACAATCCCCTCTCAATTCCATATCTAGGTGAAAGTTCCTCACTTTTCCTACCAAAACTTCTAAAGAGTAACCGTCTCAAAAAATATCCCTAATCACAAGAGAACTCTAGCCTCACCCAAATCTCCAAGTATCCATGAGCACCTCCAATTGATCAATCCATGCTAAGATCCAAATGAAACACTACATTATCATGAAGCTCCCAATAAAATGACCAATATACTAAAATACCAAGAGAACCAATAAGATCAATTTCAAAGTTCCAACCACAGAATCAAGAACCCAAACATGAAATCATGGTTTAACATATCCTCCTAGGATATCTCATGCTCCAATGCACACATCTTGTTCTTAAGATAACATGTATCATGTCTATACTCAAATTGGTATCTAGAGTAATCCAAGACACAATACCAAACACACTTTAAACCAAGAATCAACATCTCCAATCACATGAAGATAACCATTTCCTAACAGTGAAACTTCAAATGTGAAAGAAATCTTCTACAAAAACAATATCTAAGAGCTCCTCCAAGACATCAATAAACACTAAAGAAGATCATTCATCACTAACGATGAATCCACATCATTTCCAACAAATCCCACTAAACCATAATATAGAGCTACACATGGTATCATGAACACCATCTCCTAAATGAAGATGGCCCATGATCCACACACACTCAACTACAATCCTAGTAGCTCCAAAGAAGAAGTAAAACCAAGATCTCCAAGCCAAGAAGATACAATAGCCATCAAAATTTCAAGAATAAATCCTTTGATTAGTTTTATATTAATAAACAATTTAAATTAATTAAAAAATATTTAACTTGAGAAGGTCACTACCTAATCATCATTGTCAAAAGCTCCCATTGAAATGTGTAACCAATGAAATGTAACCAAGCTATCATGACATTGTGATAAAAACACATACTACAAGTCCCAACAACCAACTATCTAGGCACTTTAATCATCCATCCTCTCATCCCAATGCAACATACTAATGTATAAATGACCATAAACAAGGCTAACTAACAAAGTCTACATCAACACTGAATCAATCTTGTGGCTATAGACAATCCACATCTGATTCATCCCACTACAACAATATGGGTGGGAAACCCACACAATGCATAACTCAAAGACCCAAACAATGAAACTTGAAAACTCGTCATCACATTAGTAACCTATAAATTGAGATATCAAAGAATATAGTCTTGTAGACATCAAAACTCAAGCATTCAATCAACCACATATATGATCATGATGTGTCAATGGTCAAATATACCTAGATATCCATGACACCATAATCATCCCCATCATTGTACCTACACTCAACACTCACCAAAACAAGACTCCAAGTTTCCACACATGTCAACCCATGTCCTCAAACCAAAAGATAACATGTGTACCTATCACCATCAACTTCTAACTCTGAAAAATACTTGTAAACCTATATTAGGAAGCACCAAATTGATAATCAATTATACCATTATAAATATCACATAAAAAAATTTACTCCCTCAAGGTTTCACCTCTTGACTCATTTGAATGCTCACACAATCACACCCCAAATCTTAGGCACCTACAAGTGATCGAACAAGTACAAACCTCTCTTTGCACCACAAACTAAAAGTCTACCTAATCGACTATGTAGTACACTGCATATGCTCTCTAATGCCTATTCAAAATTAAAAATTTAATTGCATATGAAAAAGTTATGACAAAAACTATGTAACAGATAACATATTACTTTTAAGCCCCAAAAACTGATGAAAAATGAAAAATATAAAACCTAACCTATACCACTATGTAGTGCTTAGAGATAGATTTATGTTGACTATTGGAAGTTAAGATTTTGACATCCTGGGTGAAAGTTATATTTGTTTGAAAAAAGGTCCTCCAATTTGGCTTATGGGTGGTTGGTTGGTGACCCTTGGGTGACTAGACGATAGCCCCATTTATGGTGGTGGTACACCAATGGTCATGGCACATCAATGGAAATTGGGATGGGAATTGATAGTGAACTCGAAACTAACATAAAAAAGGTCTTTTTTTTAATTTTGGAATCTTGCCAACGAGCTAGGTGTCTATCCCTAATAAGATTGTAGGCTCATGTTGGGGGGACTAATCCCTACTGATGATGAGACTGTTGTCCCAACCATCGATTGGGATTGATATTCTTGTATTGACGGGCTATCGGTACCCTGGCATAAGGTACTTGTTACCTATTTTAGCTACTAGCTCAAAGAAGTAGAGTTGTTGTGTTTTACAAGTGAAAAGAAGGTACATTTTTACTCTGCTATGTCACATTCATGTGCATAAAAGGAAAATCAAAAGATTACATTACTACATTGTATTATTCAGATGCATATAACATAGGAGAAAATTCTTAATATTTTCAAAATTGTAATATTTATTGACAATGTCAATGTATGGTGTTCCACACAAGCCATGGAACTGATTGTTTTAATGCAAATAAAAGAAAAACTATACATTTGTAGATAGAAAAAAAGAAATGCACATATAAAGATAGGGGACCCATCATTGCCTGAATGACTAATCCCAGTTGTTTGTCTTGCATCAGCTTCAGTTCTTCATGTTTTTCCGGTCTCCAGTTGTTGCTCCTTGTTGTTCCAAGGATTTTTGTATGAGTGAGATGAGGTTTGGTTAGAGAAATGAAGGATCACCAATTAGTATATCTGCAAACATCTGTAAACATATAGCTTGACCTTCATCTGCATTAAAATAGCTTACATACTGTAGGATGCGAAATTCTGCATTTTGGTTAAAAACTAACATAAACAAGCATGATTAGTATTCAAGCAAAACGAACCCTCAACATCCATATGAAATAAATCAACATGCTTCATGATGCCATCCAAATAACAAAAGATTAGATAACCTAGTTGAAAGCATACAACAAAACATGAAGAAAGTACTATCTCATAGTGGATTGGTGTCACATGTGCTAGTGACCCTTTCCCAATCCTTGATCAAAGCTCAAATTGTGCAAATGCAAATGGAGATGGTGGAGTGATGATGAACAAGATCAAATCTCAAATGAAGAGAGTAACCTTGCAATTGTAGATTGTGAAGGATTTGCTTGAGGATGATGCACCTATTTAAAGATTTTCAAAATGCTAAGTGTTGAAGAGGGACCAATGTGGGACTAAGATTCTGCCAATGATAGAAGGACACTTGTCAAGTGGTGATTAGTTGATGCATGTGCAAGATTTGGGAAGAGTGCCCAAGAGGGGGAAATTTTGAATTCAAATTTTGCCATAAATTTTGAGAGGGGGACAAGAAAGAAGAGCAATAAATGCCCTGTTTGACTTGTCATGTTGAGAGAAAATGAGGTTTTAATAAATCAATAAAATTGATTTATTGTGCAAGTGGCTAGATCTAGATAATGCAAGTGGGATGGGATTACATTAGATTAGGATTAGATGATGGTTATGCTGATTAATGCTGATTAGATGATTTGACTTTTAGGACTTTGATAATTGATTTATTTAAATCAGAAAATGATGGAATATAATTTAAGATTTGATTTAAATGAAGTCTTGATTTATTTGATGAATGGAATATGATTATGCATGATGTAAATTTGACATGTCTACACATACCATAGATGAATAGGAAAACAAATGAATTAACATAAACATCCATCATATGCTATGTTTTTATCTAAAATGTTTTCTTCTTGTGTAGGTATAGGTGAAATCATTGTTGCTTTTTGATTCATTTGATTACAGCATGTGGAGAGAAATGGGCTCCCACAAGGGTTGAGCCCAACATGTTGTTTTATTGTGCTTTAAAGGGGTATAGAAAGGCATTTCATCTCCTTATGGTTTACTCAAGAAAGCACACATCATTTGTGATAGTGAGATGTTTGTCACTGTCATAAGTGACATATACTTGTTCAAGAAAATCATTAAGGATGCATACAATATCATGGTATTAAAACAGATTGAAAAGTACAGTGTGATACATGTATTTCTAATAGTCATCGTATTATGAGGTAGCAAGATTCATCAACTATTGTCAGGGATTTGTATAAGTTATCTAGAGGGAGCATTTATCAATGATGAGTTAAATGAAGTATATGATCAAAAGCCATTATGCCAACATGTTCCAAACAGAAATATTTGAATTTTAAATAAAATAATAATAATGTATCAAAAGTATTTCTTTTGAAGAATAGTGATCAAAACATCATGAGATTGCTTTTATATAAGCATTGCGTAATTGTCCTAAGTTACTTGAGTCAACTGAACTAAGGTAGTGAGGACTAAGGGTCTCATCATTAAGACATTTGCATTTTAAGTATCAAAAGCATATTACACCACTATTGTTCTGGTACATTGAAACAAAGAAATGTATTTGAAACTCAATGATAGCAAGTATAAATCAGGCACAAAGTATATTGTTTGTTCAAATCATAATGGTCATTCATTGGTAATTTTGCAAGCAATAAGTCTTACCTCTGGAGAAATGCTAAGGGTCATCCATTCCAAGAAAGGTTCATGGAATCCTATTAGTGTATTATGGTGTAGCATATTCAAGTCTCAATAAGGGTCATCCTATACACAGTCACATGAAGGACAATGCATAGATGGGCATGACAGTCCCAATCAAAAAATAATAATGGATGGGAGAGTGCTTTTTGATATCACTTTTCTCCTATCAGTATATCATAGTGGTTATATGGCATGGTAATAAGCACCAAGGGATAGTGACAATGTATCTCATACAATGTACAAGTTTCTAGAGGTAGATCTGTTGCTACAACCATCATGGAGATAACAGAGATATCATAAGAGACCAACAATATCAAGTAACAGAGGGTTTTTAGGTAGTGTGTTGTAAGAATCTACCACAAGCAAGGAGGGATTTCTCTATACATACAAAATGTGCACAGATTAATAAAACCCTCATATGATCATGGCATGTGAGCAAGCTTATTATGAAGCTTGTCTATAACAAAGGCAAGTCAAGGGTAAAAGAGTAAAAAGTATATTTGGGGTTCCAAACCTTGAATGAAATACACTTAACCATGGTATATAAAATACAAGGTTGGGGTTAATGTCAAAACCCTATAGCATTTGTAGCAAATGATCAAGAGAATCCAAAAAGCCCTCGAGTTGGGGTTTTTGAAGTAAAATTAAACCATATTCTCATATAAATCTGGAAATCGAACCCAACCATCAAAATGGGGTTCGAAGTCAAAAGGTGGAGAGGTTTTTTATGAAATGGAACATGGGTTTTCTTAACCCAGAATCAAGAAATATCTACAGAATGAGAGAGGCCATAGACATAATGTGTATGGGGTTCTTCTTTACCATCTACAAAAGTACAAAATGCCAAGTGAAAGAAGATAAATGCATGGAATGCATATAGGAAAACCCAGAATATGAGTAGGGGCCGAGCCATGGCCATTTTCTAGAGAAGAACAAAATGTATGCAGATTTTTTTTAATAAGAAAAGGTTTGGGTTTTTGGCTACCCAATAGCATTTTTAGCACTTGTGTAACATATATGGCCGCAGTCATTGAAAAGAAGGAGGAGAATGAAGTATACAAATGAGAACACATTTTTTCTTCACATATATAAAATCACAAATACAAAAGAAATACAATGAAGAGCTCAAAATTTCTACAAGAAATACAAAGATATCAAGAGCAAATGCATGGAATATGCAGAGAAGAACAAGAGTAATAATATATTCATCTTTTTGCATAATAAGCTTGGGTTTGAGCATGTTCTCTATAGAAATTGAAAGGAAAAAGTGAAAAATGTGTTCACAGTAAGCTCACCCAAGATTTTTATGTTGACTTTGCATGAAAATGTGTTGGAGATACCACTATTTTCCTTGAATCCACCATGAAAACCTTCTACAGGGCTTCCTCAAACCCTATGTTGGCAGTTGGGAAGAAGACTCCAAATGTTCAAAGTTACAAATGAAATGCTTTTGCATATTTTGCATCGTTTTGTCACTTAGGGTTTTTACCCTAATATGCCAATGCGAGTTTAGACATTTTATCTATCTTTTAAAATGTATACATCATGTGACCAATGCATACTTGCAAGTTAAGACTTTAAGTCTTATGCCTTGTAATTTGTCCCTCTTTATATGTTATGTAAGTCTTTTAAAGACTTATGTTTTGATTTTATTTTCTCATATGGGTCGAGCCCTTTATTTTATTTTTGCATTTATCTAAAATGTAAAGCATTTTGACTTCAATGATTTTTTTATAAATCATTTAAGTCGCATTGCTATTCAAATGCAAAAATAGAATACATACCTTACGTATGCCTTGTGAGTAGGAATCTTCATGATTTCTAGGAATAATGGTGAATAGTTGAAACAGTTTATCAAACATATGGAGGAGATGTAGGGTTGTTTCTACTTGCTTTTGGAGTGGTGGAGAAGATTTAGGCATCGCTTTCATGTGCCTTAAGGTTTGATTAAGTCAAATTTGACTTTTTCCACCTTTTGGAGCTCATTTGGAGGAAATTTAGTTGTTAGATTTTGGGCTTTTTGGGGGCATCCGACCCAAAGCAGTTTCTGGTTCCTATTTTGGTGCAACTACTTGGGAGTTGATGATATAGTCATTCATTTGACTCATTTGTAGTTTAGTTCTTCTTTATGCGGATTTGGACTTAGTGACTTTTGGAAGTCCTCTGTTAGATTTTAGCATACTTTTGTAACTCATGTTTTGGATATGAAATACAGTGAAGGTCTTAGATACAATTGATATGAGATTTTTCCTACTTGTTCTTTGCATTATTGTGTACAGTCAACTGATTGATCAAGTTATTTGTGAGGTAATGTCCATTTCCTTATAGCTTTGTCTTAGATGTTAGTACCTTTATGCAAAAAGTATGCTAATGTAGGTTGCAAACTGTCAGAAAAGTGTAAATGGCTTTTAGTTGTGAAGTTATCTTCCTCCTAGGAGTTTGAGCACTAAGACCTTTTTGTGAAGCACTTATGCAAAAGCGTGCAGTAATAAGTTGTGCAAGTGTAATTTTTGTCATTGTAACAAGTGCATGAAATTATGGGTTCCATAATCCTTTTCAGTTGGTGTATCACCTTTTAAATTCATTTTCAACTTTCAATTTATATTTTCTCTATCCCTTTTCCTTGTCAATTCAGTAGAATAGAATAGCTTTAGGTGATAACCAGCTAAGAGCCAGCCTTATCTGGAGATTCACTCCAAGTTCTAAGTGACCCACAACCTAGGAGTGATTCAATGTTTCTCTAGAGTGCTAAGTCATGTAGCTTAGCTAGGGTACAACTTTAAGAGATAACAATACCTCAAATATTTTTATTTTTTATTTTATTAAATTAATAAATATTTTTCAATTGCAGAAAAGTATGTGAAAGAATTTTTTTCTTGAGGACAATGCTCTCCTTAAAGGAGAGCAATAATATGACCTGCATAAAGGGAAAGGATATGTAGGTAGAATTTTCCCTCGTAAATACTTGAAGCAAAGGCATAATTTTGCATAATGTTTCAAGGGCATTAAGCAAGCCTTTGAGCACAAGTGCAACCACATCTTTCTTAGAGCAATGTGTAGGAATTCTCACCTCATCTGCACTACAATGGACATTAATATTAAGGAGAAATACTATGACATAACCTTCCTTCATGTGCATAAAGACCACCCACCATTGCATTCCTTTCAGGACATTTCCTCTCAAACAAAGTATGCACCATCGGCAGCCCTACATTTGAATGCCCCCACTATGCAAGGCGACTTTGATACAGTAGCGACAGGGGAAGATGAAAGTGCAAAGGAACAAGGAGAAAATTCCCCCATTGTGGAACAAATGGAGAAATAATGACTACAGTCTGGTACCATTTTGATAACGTCCAACATTTTGCACTAGTTTTTGTTGTGTTTCTCTAGATAAAAATCTTATAAGGAATGAATGTCATGTTTCTAAAATCTCACAATGTTGAATGATATGTATTTTGTAAAAGTCTTTGAAAGACTCTGCCCATGCCCTAAAGGATATGTTTTCTGTAAATGATTTAAAAGCCTAAGTAATGTAGAAAAATGTTTACCATTTGTAATGGTATGAAAGAACAGGTGCCACTAAGGCCAAGACTTACTAGCCTATGCATATTAGTATCTATAAGGAAATGTAGCATCAAGAGAAACAACTCCAATTTTTTTGTAATGGCTGATGGAAAATCATATGTAAATCCATTTTTACTAATATATAATATGTATATGATATATGCCTTTTGTTAAAAAAAAATCAATTTATTTTTCTAATATAGGATTTTTTTAATTTCTAAAATTGACTATCCAGTCAACCCATGCAATCGTATGATTACAACTCAGGGGTTAAAAAAATTGCATTTTCTCACAATAGCCAAAATAGTGTAAGTTTTATATGAATTTTTTATTTCTCAACTATCCTAGATCCAATGGCAAGCTTTGTTTTGTCTCAAGAGGCCATTTTTCCAACTTCCCTTACAAAACCTTCATATGAATCTCATTCTAGGAAACCCTTTTGACCCAACATTTTTCAAACCCTAGATCTATAATAAACCCGTGAGACGAGGATCATTAGGGTGGGTTGATTACGCTTGATCCATGATAAATCGAAGCACAATTTATCAACTAAACCTCAATCTACCAAACAAGATCATTTAAATTGAAAGTTAAACTAAGCATTTATTGAAACTAAATCATATAAACTATAAAAACAATTAAATTCCTACTCTAACCCATTTGAAACTTATCCTGTTTTGGAATTGGTGTCGTGTTGATGTGGAACAACAACCCTTTCCCAATCCCGTGATTAGTGAGCATGTTTCAAATCGATTCTATGGAAGAGAATCGATGAAACCATTGTGATAAACTAATAAAAAACTTGATTTATGCTAAATTAAGCATGATGCAAGCTAAATTAACATGATTTTATGCTACAATTGATCTATCTATACAATTGCTAAGCTAATCTAAACTAAATCTAAGCTAAAAGATGGAAACCCTAATTCATATACAAACTAAGATGGGTGCATGGAAGCCATTAATGGATGCTTTAAGCTATTATGCAAAATAAATTAACTAAATTAAGCTAAAAGTGCGTAAATTGAGAGTATGGATGCAAGTGAATTCAACAGCATGAGTTTGCAATTGAAAGTTGGATCCATCTATCTCCAAATAATGCTTTATTTATAGGAGAGAAAATAAGAAATGGAGGGTTGAGATCAAAAATATCAATCAACGGTCAAAGATGAAAGGAAGAAGAGGCATGGATCATGGATTCTCATCAACAGATGAGAATGCATGATGGGATTTAATCAAGGGCTCACATTTGCTTTAAACAAACACACTTTTGACTTGTTCACATAGGTCAAAGGTGACTTGTTCAAAAGGTTAAAGGTTAAAACTTTCTTTAGAAGCTAAGTGAAAATATCCCTTTTTTCAAATGGTGGAGGAATAAGAACATTCCTTGGAATATTCATTTGGGGAAGATAAGAGGTATTTTGCAAATTAAAAGAATTTTTTAATTGTGAAAAAAGGGGATAAGGAATATTCCCCTTTTAGAGGAAAATTAGTTTAATTTCTAATTAAACAAGGTTTAATCATGCAATTAGGGGATTTGGAGGAATTAAAGTGATATTTATTAAATTAAATAATTTAATAAATGGGGGAGGGACAGATGAAATGATATTTAATTAAATAACTTAGGGTTATTTAATTAAATAAGATGACTTAGGGAATTAAATTAAATATTTTGATTTATTTAATTTAATGAGACAAATTGTTAGCGTGAAAGGGGGTGAATTAACCTGATTAAATGTGTTTGGTTAATAGACGAAAAATGGTACAATTAATTAAATAGCTACACTAATTTAATCAATTAAGTGAAAGAGGATGGGTTTGAAGACGAAATGATGTTAGTTAGCCAATGTGATCCGTCGAGACATTTTTAAGTGTCTACATTTTACCCCTATTTGAAGCAATGTACTCGTTGCATTGGTTCAAAAATTTATGTTGATTTTGCTGTTGATGATGATGTAGAAATGGACATTGATAATCTCTTTGAGATGTTGATAGTCAAGCTAAATTTGATTGATTTGATTGATTGATTGATAACATTGTTGAGGATTCACAAAAATACAAGGATTATATTGAATAACACAAGGATTCATAGGGAAAGATATATCCCCATGGTGATTGATTTGATAGATTGATCAAGATTTAATAGCAAGGCTAGGAACAAAATTCATTAGATGATTTGACATTGATATGATCAAAATATGGTTGGTTTCGCCCTTGAGAGATCGATCAAAGAATAAAATATTTCGATCAGGCTCACGATAGGTGAAAATTAGACATTGAATCAAAGAGCTGCAACTTTTTAGATTGTTGATTTGAAGATGATATAGATGCCCCACTATGCCCTAGTGGAAGAGGGATTTCTAGTAAAGAGGATGAAAAATAGTTCTTGGAAAGCTCAGATGTTGATGTAGATAGATTTCATGATGTATAGACAATCATTGACCATGGGTAGCCTCATGTATATTTTGATATAGATCACATAGATTTGATGCTTGCAGAGAATTGTTATTAAAAATAGAAGAATAAGAAGAATAAGATGAATGGATTGACCATTGATTTTGATGATTACTTCAAAATATCCAACAAGTCCATGATCCATCGAGACTTTATTAGAGATGGTGATGAGACATGCAAAATGAGGATGAAAAATGCATGATGATGATTTGCTCATATTTCAGGATGGGATTTTTTGTCATTCCTTATTGTTTGATATAACACATAGACATTATGCATCAAGGTATTGATAACCATGAAGAAATTGTATCTAGTGTAATAGACTTTGACTCGACAAATAGATAGGACAATTCTTGTTCACATCTTGACATACAAAAACCTTGTTGGAATGCAAGTTAGAAGTTTATAATATATTGGACCAAAGCATACGCAATACTCAACAACATACTCCAACCAACCTTCCTACACACAACTAAGCAAGTATGCGCCAAGATTATTTTACAAGAGTACCCACAAGCACAAAAAATGAAAGATAATGATCGATACCCCATTCCTTTCTCTCTAAATCATTTTAGATAGACATCATCAAGAGGTCCTTGGAATGGGTCATTAAGATTAATCATATGAAAATATCAAAGACAAACAGTCAATGTTATCTATATCTCTTGCCTAGTTTAAGTTTAGCTAAGGTGATATTTGATACTGATGTCCATTGCAGGAAGGATACATCCTAGGACATGTTGATTAGAGGTTGTTTGATGTTAGGATGATGATGCTAAGATAAGCCATTTGATAAAACTTCACTGACATATTTACCTATGATTTGGACTTTATATTTTGACGATTAGGCTCTCACTTTACCACTTGCTACACTTGCTTTCTATTTGTTTCACCAAAGGGTGAAGGTGACGAATGATTTATTATGGGTGAAATTTTATTATGGGTGAAAGTGGAATGGGATGGATGATTTTGGATTTTCTAGAATATTTCAATGTTTTTGGTATTTTGAAAATGTTTTGAGGTTGCTTTTCATCTTTTTTGAAAGTTTATGTGAATGTTTAGGTTTTTCAGTTATTTGAGGTTGTTTAGGTGTTTTCACAATATTTGGATATTTTTGGGATTTTCTGAATGTTTCAAATGCTTTTGTGTTTTCTGAGATATTTGGATGTTTTTGTGTTTTCTGAATGTTTTGGATGTTTTTGGCTTTTTCGAGGGTTTTACAAATTTTTTGGGGTTTTCTGAGATATTTAGATGTTTTTGGGATTTTCAAAAGTTTCCAACCAAGAACCTAACCTAAAGACCTATCCTAGGGGCCTCGAGGGTTGATCAAAGATTAGCCTTGCCTATGTTATACACACAGAGACCAAGTAGTTTGACTAACTCGACCTATTAACAAGATGGAGATATGAATAGTGAAGGAAAAGTCAGTTTATTATGACAGATTTCTAAAGGAATGACCTAGGGTGTCTCGGGGGCACATCAATGATAGCCTTGCCTATGTTCAAGCTCAGAGACAACGTAGTTTGACAAAGAGACTCTTTTTTAAGATTTTCGATGTTTGACCTTTTTATGGATTTTGATGTTTTCTGGATGTTTTGGATTTTAGTTGTATAGGATTTTGCAAATGTTTTTGGATTTTCTAATGAACGTTAAATATGAATGTTCTAGATTTTTTGAGATAAGATTTTATGAATTTTTTGGATTTTCGAGATAAGATTTTATGATTTTTTTTGGATTTTTGAGATAAGATTTTATGAATGTTTTGATGTTTTCGAGATAATATTTTATGAATGTTTTTGGATTTTCGATGAGATTTTGAGAAAAACGATACCTAGATCATGATGTCAATGTCACATTGTGAGATAAAAGACATGGATCAAGAGTTATTTGAAAACAAGAGTGCAATAACCTGCCCCCAGTGTCTAGCAATTCTTCATAATGCAATGGATAACCAAGATAGGTAATGTCTATGTGAAGAGTTTGATAGAGTTTTATCATGCTAGATATGGGCTATGGGACTTCACGAGATAAAATGGTGAAGAGCCTGTCAAAAGTTTGCCATGAGTAGAGTTGAAGTATACATCAAATAATTGTCAAGATCAAGATAAAGTGGAATATCTGGATAAAGTTGGATTGGATGGATGGAGGGAACATTGGATTTATCATGACAAGGATGAGATGCTTCTATCTGAGAAGGATCATATAGATGCTCGATTCTACTCATTACTTCAGTTTTCTAGGTTTTCATCATGGTACTTTCCCAAAGTGCCACCGTAGTGGTTTCACTGGAGGATGATTTTTATCTTTATTATTTTCAATCCTTTTTCTTATTTTTTTGGATTTTTATTATTATTTTTATTTTTTGAGATTTTCTAGAAATGTTAGCCTCATGTTGAACCACCTGGTGATACTGATGTAGAGGCCACTGTCATAACGTGCCAGCAATATCCTGCTTGAAGAAGCTACTTTGCTAAGATACAGGCACTTGAATGCAACCTTGAAGAACTCTGATCTGCCTTGTTGGTATCGGAATTAACCTTGTCTATGTGCACACATTGTGATAGAGTGCCTTCAGAATCCTTCTAATGAAGGGTAGTTGCCAACACATGGTCAATGCGAGAATTAGATATTGTGAATGGAGTGTACGGTGACATATATGAAGGAATATGAGATGGATTGGTCGATAGTTTAGAACCTTTGATTCTCCAAACTTGGGAAGATGAGAAATGATGGGTGGGGATGGAGGTTTTCATGGAATTAGACCAACCACTAGATATATTTTGTTCCTTGCTTGAGAAGCCTACTTTTGTATTTGAGGACTCTTTTGATGGATATATAAATCCCTTTTTGATTTTACCCCATAGTTTCTTTACTAATGGAGTTTTTGAGGGATGATTTTCTTTATTTTGCTTTAGTATCCATTTATATTTGCTTTGTCCTTTTTGTTTTATTGCTTCATTTTCTTTGATGATCTTCGTCTTTCTTTGATAGGAATTCTTATTTTTATGTTGGTCCCAATTTGTATATGAGATGATGGGTGAATGACAACTCATGATATGGCTAGTTGTAGTATTGGTTGTATTTTCATCATATGGATCCTTCATGCCCCATATGTTGATGTTTGTTGTAAACAAGATTGCCCTCGACATTGTGAAGGTATTATCAATAACAGAATCCTTTGCCCTAATAATGTATCCTCTGATCCATAGCCACTAAATATGAATTGTCAATAACACATGATATTGTTATGGGTTCTTGTTGTTCACGTATATGAACTATTTGCTTTGATCCCATGATATCATTATCTATTGATACTACTTCAAAAGATGTTGATGTTGACTCAAAAGATATTGATGATGCACAATCACTATAAGAATCAAGAATCTTGATCGTTGCTTGCTCCTGTGTAGGAATATCAAGAGTGGGAGACTCATATTTTGGATGAAGAACGTCTATATGTCCATCCAAAAGAAACATCTCAGGATTGATATCAGGGACATATTTGGAGTTTAAAATGGTTTGGAAGATGTCCCTTAGTTCTTTGTGAAACTCTGGGGATAGAGGTTCTTAATCTTGACTCAATTCAGAGTAACTTTTGTTATCCTCAAGAGCCTCCTCTTGACATGATCCTTGGTGGATGAAATATCATCAGTAAAAGACTCTTCGCAACATTTTGTGGGTATGGGTGCAATAAGGGATATTTTTGGCTCGTTTATAACTTCTTCAAATTTTCATTCCCATATTTTTGATCGACCTTAATGTCTCTTTGTTCAATAAGATCCTCTATTAGATGTTTGAGCCTAAAATAATTTTGTGTGCTATGACCTTTGTACTGGTGAAATTCACAAAAGTGATCTTCTCTATAGCTATGATGTTTGATTTGTGGCTTTTGATAATTTGAAAAATCTGGGAGTGTGATAAGGTTAGACTATATCAACCTCTTCAACATGTCTTCCATAGGTTCCCCTAAAGGAGTGAATTTTCACTTAGGATCATTGTTTCTTCTCCATTGTCTACATTGAGTATTTGATTGTTTGACGGTGACGTGTATGGTTGTTGTGTATTCATGGTTTGGGTGTTTTCTTGTCTAGGAGCAGTTAAAACCACCTTTGCATCAACAACACCATCACTAGTAACATTCTTCTTCTTGGCCCAATAGTGGGGCTTGTCGCTAAAACTAGTGGATGGGCAGTTGTATTTATACACTTGTGTGTTTCTCTATGAGATTAGGGCTCTCTCAATGTTAAGGATCTAGGGATAAGCTCGTCATAAGATGTGATGCATTTCATTTTCAAGTGGAATGATAGATTTGGATCTAGATTTGCAATGATAATTCCCACTTTTTGTTCATTAGGAAGTGGCCACTTGCTTTTACTAGCTCTTAGTCTCCACCATTGTAAGAAATTAGCAAAAGATTCCCCTTTGTTTTGTCTAAGAGTGTACAGTTCTTCTAGACTTCTCTCCATGTAAAGATTGAAGGAGAAGTGATAGATGAATTTGTCAGTAATTTCTTGAAAATTTTTGATACCAAGTGGAAGATGAGAAAACCAATCCATAGTAGGACCTGACAAACTTCGTGGAAAGAGGTGCATTAAGTAGGAATCATTGTAGGCAACCTCCATACACATGACATTGAATTCTTTGATATGGTCCATAGGATTTCCCCTCCCTTTGTATTTATTGAATTTGGGGATTTCAAAGCCGAGAGGGAATGGTACCATTGCTATGTTTCAATCAAATGGATAGGGACATAAGTTTTGTGTATGGGGCTTCTTTTTCTTGCCCATCTGAAGGTCCTGCATTTCTTGTGACAATGCCTCAAGTTGTGATGCTATATCGTCTTGCAGGTTTGGTGGAGGAACATATGTTGCAATGACAGATGGGTTGTATGTTGGATTATGATATGATAAGGTGTTGTATGGTGTATATGGTGATGTGGGATAAGGTGATGATTGTGTCAGTGTATATGTTCCTAACGCTTTTGGATTTACAATGTTCTATTGAGGGTTATAGTAGGAACCTTGTTATTGTGCGATCAATTGTTGTTGTTCAGCATACTGTTGGGCTTGTTGGGCCACTAGGGCTGCTTCTTGTTGTTGTTGATGTTGTTTCACTACTAAGGTGGATTGTTGAGCTTCTTGTTGTTGTTGCACTACTAAGGTTGCTTGCTATTGTTGTTCTTGTTGTTGTTGTTGTGCTACTAAGGTTGCTTGATGTTATTGTTGTGCTACTAAGGCTGCTTAACATTGTTTCTATGTTACTAAGGCTACTTGATGTTGTTTTGCTACTAATGTTGCTTATTGTTGTTGTTGTGCTACTAAGGCTTATTTTTGGATTTTTTATTGTTGAAAAGCTTGTTGATAGGAATGTTGTGCTTGATATTGTTGGACGGCTTGTTGATAAGCCTGTTGTGCTTGCTATAAAGCTAAGGAATGTGCCTGCAATGTAGGATTGTTTGATTGTTGAAACATCTACAATGGGTTTTGGGTGTCTATGTTTTGCGTGGGTTGCGGGTTGTTGATGAGAGGTTGGGGGTTCCCTTGGTTCAACATTCCCTATAAGATGGTGGATTGAGATGGATGAATGTAAGTTTGAGGTCCCATTTGATTTTGCATGGTGAGAGGGACTATGGGGAAAGATGATGATGCCATTGGATATTGCAATGGTAATGACATATTAGGACCTTGAGTCCATTGATTAAAAAGGTTTCCTTGAACAATGTCTTGAGGATTTCCTTGTTGTATTTGAGGTGTGATCAAAGTATTACCTTGGTTGATGGGATTTGTAACCAAGGTGTTGTTTGGATTTGTATTGATGATAGATGGGTTGATGTGGATGGTGGATTGACTTGAGTAGCTTGGGTAACCACTTGTTTCGATGTGTCGATGGGGTTGTTGGAACCACTTTTCAAGGGTTGGCTTTGCGTGAGAGTGTTAACTTGCCCTTGTTGTCCTACTTGAGGCACTTGGTTCACATTACCTTGTGTATCATTAGGCATACTTGGGGTATTTGTGATGATGGATGAAGATGGTTGTGCTCAAAATGTCGATACTATTGTGGCATCATGGAATGTAAGTGGTTTTCCAAAGGTTGGTATCCAACTTGTGTCTTGGGGAAGGTTGATGGTTAATGGAATGGTCGTTGTTAGAAACCAAGATCAGACATGCAAACCAAAAGACCTTCCACATAAGAGAAAATAAAAAAAAGCAAAGCTATTGCAAAAAGATGTGCAAAATATTATTATTTGAGAATTCATAATTACATGAGATTATTTTCTTTATAAAAGCAAGTATGCATAACCCTAATCTTATCTTGAGCAACAAGATAGCTCAACAAGATAAGGATGAGAATAGTTAGCCTAGGAATTAAAATATTACCTAAGTAAAGTTATGCAAATGTAATTAAATATTAATTACACTAACACCCCCCCATAAGTGCAACTTAGGCAGACTAAAAAAAGCATGCACCTAAAACTAAGATGAATGTAAGAAAGCATGAATGAATCCCAACAACAAGGCCTGATCAAGTACCCATGTACAAATGCAATAATAAGGTAGAGAAGGAAATCCCAATGGGACAAAACCCCCCTACAATGAGATGATTGCTACAAAGAAGCACTAGAAGAACACTGTGGAGTAACACTGGAACTACAATCCGACAAGCAAGGAAAGATACTTTTGTCTACAAGAAACCAAAGCGGAATCATAATAATGCAACAATAGACCTCATGCCATGGAACACTAGAAAACTCACAAACTGGAATAGCCCTAGAATCTGTGAAGCAACAGTAGATGAAAAGATGACAAAATCTGGAAACCATGTACCTCGATGCCAATTCCAAACTAAGACTAAAACTCTTCCATGGGAACAAGTACCATAAAGAATCTGGAACATTAACCATAAAAACATGGCCTTGAAACTGAGATGGTTAACCTAATTTGGATATTACCTAAGTCCAGTCTCAAGTGTAATTAATGTTAATTTGATATGTTTCATGCTAAAGTTGTGTTTGTTCCTAGACATGAAGTGAAACTAAGGTTGGTTCCTAGTTGAGTTGCAAGACCAAATGTTAAGGGTTGAATTGGCACAAGGGATGGAGTTGGTTGAATTGTAGACAAAGTCAAGCCTTGTGTCAATGATTGTGCAAAAAAATGGGGAAATTGGAGCCATGTTTTCTAAGGCTTGATGTTCCATGATATATTCTCTAGTAAGTCCAAATGGATTGTTCATGAAATCTTCTATCTCATATGGCCTTGATGGAGATGATGGTTGTTTTGAAAGGGTAGAATAACTCCTTGGATTGAATTCTTGAGGATTGGGATCACTAATGATAGATGATACTTTGGTTTTCTCCATCATTCTCTTATGTTGTGATCTTATGGTAACCATAGATTGTGGGTCAATGATGGGAGAAGTGTGTTAAAATTTGTAATTTTTGAACTCTCTAGTTGACTCAAATTTTGGTAAAAGAGACACTCTAATCCATTTTGGAGCAATGGTGATAATGGGAGATGAAAAGGTGAATGATATGGGGGAAGTGATCTTTGCAAACGTTTTGGGACAACACTTTTGACTAAAGAGTTTGATGTTTTATGTTTGGATAAAGGATGTTTATGAACTTGAGAATATTTAGGGTAGACTCATGACCTTCCAGATAAACTAGTTCAATGATGATAACTAACTTAACTAAGTGCATGGAGAAGGATTCATTTCACATACAAAGTATTTAAGTTAGGGTTTGGTTTGATTGATGTCTAATTCCAAAGTGTTGGTGTACTTGAAATTTTTGCAAAGTTTGGTGAAGTGAAATTCAGATTTTTGATGAAGGGGTGGATGAAATGTTTGGCCCAATGTTGACCTAGAGTGAACCTTTGTTTTGCAATACCAACATAGTGAGAAAACTTATATACCTCTAAAGTGATCAAACCATAAGGACTCAATGATTTTGGTAAAATAGAACTCAATTTTTTTTTTGGAATTAGGACCCAATGATTTTGACAATAGAACTCAATGATTTTGGACTCAATGTTTTCCTTGTATGATAGCGAGTGTAAGGTTTGGTTGTGCAATCAGAGCGATCAGACACTAAATGTTCATGTGGGGTTCAATTTGTGTCAATTTATCTTGCTTAAGTGAGTTTATTTTACCACAAACACTTTCCTTGATTATGTTTCCAAACTAAAATCCTATGTCAAAAATATCATTGATTCGACAATGTCCATTTTGTGAAAAGGATGAAATTCAAGCCATAGTTGCTTAGGTTAACTTTGGAAAATATGGATTGGGATGTACACCCAAAATATTTAGAAGTCTCAAAGAATAAATTCTTAGGACAAGCAGTAATATTAAGGTTTTGTCAAAAGGTATCCATACTTAGACCAAAGGGTTTGCAATTTTGAGGAAGATCATGAATGTTTGTTTGTAACGTTTTGGAACCAAGCAAAGTATTAAACTGACTCACAATCATTTACAGCCCTAGGTTTGAAATGGCTATACTTGTTGAGTCCCCACTTAGATTTCTCCAAACACTAAGACATTGTAAACAATTAAAGATTTGGTGACATTGTCTCCCCTCCACGAAACACACTTCTTAGGACCACCAAATGTAAAAATCCTTAAAATCTAGAGATCAAAAGGATTTTTTTCTTATTCAAAAATGAATAGTAAGAATGTGGGGCAGCTTCAAAACAATCGTTCTTGCACCAACAAGTATTAAGCATTTTGGATTCTAAACAAGGGTTCATAGTAAGGGCTTCCAGTTCAGGGGGTACAATGATAAAATCCCTCAAGAGGTATCCCAACCCTTAGAACAAGGGCTTTACGCATCATAAAGATATTGGGGGAGAGCTATCATGTACCACTTCTTGTTGATCACAAAATTTCCTTGCAATCACAAATTTATATAGCAGTTTGGAAGAGCTTGGATTTAGCTCATTACCACTTGGGTCATTCCCTCCTTTTGAAGCAGGGAGAGAGACCCTCTAAAGATAAACAATAGCAAGGAAGCACATCTATAGTTCAATCATCTTCATTCGTATGAAAAAAGAGAGAACACACGCTATGCCTCTTTCTCACACTTGCAAGGGGGTTCAATTTTAGTCCAAATTGAAAGATGTAGGTGATTATACAAAGTGTTGAAGAATGTTTATGTTTCTCAAGGTCGCCAAATGGTGTGAAAGAATTGCATATGCATTCAAGAACAATTTTGTAAATCACAAAACATAACAAACAATAATAAATTTTAACCCCTCAAAGCAGTGATGAGTTTGTTTTAAGCACCAAATGAAATATGAAGTTGTCTGGTTCAATTTTAAACCCAAAAAATAGTAATGAGATTAGGGTTCAAGTTTAGTCTCGTTTGTGTGTTTTTTTTAAACCCAAAAAATAATGATGAGGGTTCAATTTTAGCCAGCTTTGAAAATGAATTTTAAGCCCAATTAAAAGCTAGTTGGTCCTAATATTGTAAGTTTTAAATCCCAATGGAAATTTAGTTGTCCTAAAGCATAAAGAAGAAAGCATAAACGTTGGGTTATAATTTCCCCAAAGCATTAAACGCTTGTTACAATCATAGAATTTCAAGATAGGGAATCTTTCTTCACTTTAGCTCCATGTCTTTCAACCTAAAAAAACCATGTTAGTCTAACAACGAGAACATAGTCAGAAGTGCATTAATGATTAGATAAGTCAAGGAAATTAAAGCACTTGTCAAAAAAATGATCATAAAATTTCTTACCCTAGGTGGGCATTGGCAAACACGATAGCATCGCAATTTGAACTTTGGGCATCACTCTGGTGAAAATGGGCGTCGCTCTGCAAAAAAAATAGAGAGTGCGACAACGTTGGGATTCGGTATGGTGTCACTACACACAATAGCATTGCAATTTTAAATTTGAGGGCATTGCTCTAGTGAAGTTGGGCATCACCATTTGAATTTTTTGATACATCTATATTAATTTAGCGTCACCAAATTTAAATCAGTGCCAAAGCATTTAATCAGCATTGATGTTTCAAATTGAGATAGCATCGCTATATGGTGTTGCTCTTCAAAATGTGTCATTGTTTGTGATTTGGGTGTCGTTGTATCCTACAAAAAAGCAAAAAATGGAATTCGAGTCAAAAACTAGTTAAATTAACAATTTTCCCTCCTCCTAGCACCAGAATGTGAGATGAGGATCATTAGGGTGGGTCGATTATGCTTGATCCATGATGAATTGAAGCACAAATTATCCACTAAACCTCAATCTACCAAACAAGATCATTCAAATTGAAAGTTAAAATAAGCATTTATTGAAATTGAAAACTACAAACTATAAAAATAGTTAAATTCCTCCTCTAACCCATTTGAAACTTATCCTATTTTGGAATTGGTGTCATGTTGATGTGGAACAATGACCCTTTCCCAATCTCGTGATTAGTGAGCCTATTTCAATCGATTCTATGGAAGAGAATTGATGAAACCATTGTGATAAACTGATAAAAAAATTGATTTATGCTAAATTAAACATGATGCAAGCTAAATTAACATGATTTTATGCTACAATTAATCTATCTATGTAATTTCTAAGCTAATCTAAACTAAATCTAAGCTAAAATATGGAAACCCTAATTCATATACATACTCAAATGGATGCATGGAAGCCATTAATGGATGATTTAAGCTATTATGCAACTAAAATGAACTAAATTAAGCTATGAGTAAATTGAGAGTATAGATGCAAGTGAATTCAACAACATGAGTTTGCAATTGAAAGATGGATCCATTTGTCTCCAAATAGTGCTTTATTTATAGAAGGAAAATGAGAAATGGAGGGTTGAGATCAAAAAAGTCAATCAATGGTCAAAGATGAAAGGAACAAGAGGCATGGATCATGGATTATCATCAACAAATGAGAATGCATGATGGGATTTAATCAAGGACTCACATTTGCTTCAAACAAACACACTTTTGACTTGCTCACACAGGTCAAAGGTGACTTGTTCAAAAGGTTAAAGGCTAAAACTTGCATTAGAAGCTAAGTGAAAATATCCCTTTTTCAAATGATGGAGGAATAAGAATATTCCTTGGAATAATAATTTGGGGGAGGATAAAAGGTATTTTGCAAATTGAAAGAAATTCTTAATTGTACAAAAAGGGGATAAGAAATATTCCATGGGAATATCCCCTTTTAGAGGAAAATTAATTTAATTGTTAATTAAACAAGGTATAATCATGCAATTAGGGGAATTGGAGGAATTAAAGTGATATTTTTTAAATTAAATAATTTAATAAATGGAGGAGGGAGAGATGAAATGATATTTAATTAAATAACTTAGGGTTATTTAATCAAATAAGATGACTTAGGGAATTAAATTAAATATTTTGATTTATTTAATTTAATGAGATGAATTGTTAGTGTGAAAGGGGGTGAATTAACCTGATTAAATGTGTTAGGTTAATAGACAAAAAATGGTGCAATTAATTAAATAGCTAGGCTAATTTAATCAATTAAGTAAAAAGAGGATGACTTTGAGGACGAAATGATGTTAGTTAGCTAATGTGATCCATCGAGACATTTTTAAGTGTCTACAAAACCCAACAAATGTGCAAACCCCAGAAGCCAAAAACTACAAAATAACACCTACAAAATGTGTCCATACCTTTTAATGCCTCATATATTTCCTACATTTTTATGGATTCAACTTTGCACCAGATCTACTCAAACAAGGGTTATAACAAAATATGGGAGCTCACACCTCCCATAATCATGAAAGCTTTGATACCACTTGCTAGGAAATATTGCATAAATACTAAGCTCATTTAACCCATTTCTTACATAACCCCATGAGAGAAAAGCATGCATACAAGCTTACAAAATAACCATAATGTATAGATCAAATAGAAAATCTAGAATATAACACATGATATATCCTAGGAAAACCCTCATGAAGGAAAAACAAACCTCCAAAAATATCCATACTCCCTATTATTCAGCAATAAAATAATGCATGCACTTGAGTTACAATGAATACTTCTAAAACATCAAGCCTCTCCAATACATCATCCATGTGTCCAAGCATGAATCCACACATACCATGCCATGATTCACATATGCAATCCTAAAAAATACTCAATAATATAATAGCCCACTCACCCAACCAACCTTAACCACTAAACATGTGTTTGTTTTTATAGATACAAGCTCACACAAATACAACCAAGTGGTAGGATAAAACCATGTGCCACAAAAACATGAGAATGCAAAACCATTGAACCCTCATTTAATATTTGGTACTAAGTTTGCACATTATTATTTAAATATATTTCCCCAAATATTAAATAATTATCCTATGTCTCCTACACATAAAATAATTAACCCCTTTAATTACTCAAGTTAGAATGTAAATGGACTAGAATCCCTAGATAGGAAATATATAGTTAGGAGATACCTAAATCAAGACATATAAAATGATGTTGTATTGTTACAGGAGGTAAAGGTACAAAAATTTACTCTCAAAACTAATCTTAAGTTTATTTATAAAGAATCATCTCAGTATTATACCAAACATGAAAAGGGAAAGGGTTGCTCTACCATTTTATTATCTAAAAGATGGACTCAATATGTGATTGAATATGGGGTCTCACCATGCAATAGGTTAGTTTGGATAACTATAGAAAAAGATAATAGGAAAATTTTCCTCTACTCAATATATGCTTCAAATGAATACAGAGAGAGGATAGAGATGTGGAAGTGGATGTACAATCTACAATGATATTCCATGGATAGTGGGAGGACATTTCAACATGATTGAAAACATCAAGGACAAATATGGTGGTATAGACATGGGATACAAATGGGAGAGAAATACTTTTGGCATAGAATAAAAAATAAACTCAATCTCTTTGATCCTATGGAAGGAATGAAAAAGGAAAGAAAAAATATATGGTTCACATGGTGTAACTTTTAGAAAGGTAATAAAAGGATTTACTATAGGTTGGATAGGTTCTATGCTAATAGGGATTTCTTCAACTTTGATACAACTGAAGAGGGTAAAAGTAAGGGTATACCCATGCACATTATCAAACCCTCACCTAGGATCAATGTGAAGATTATAGTAGCCAAAGAAAATCCCAAAGAAGGTAGGAAGGATGGAAAATTCATACTAAATAGCAATTTTCTAAATGATAAGGACTATAATGAAGCTATATTTACCTTTAGAGAAATTAACAAATGGATGTTAAAAGAAAAATCAACAATTGAGAGATGGAATAAAAATGTTAAATGCTATAAAACTATATTCTAGACTATAACAAAGAAAAAGGTACGAATAATAGGAGATATAAAAATACTCTGCAAGAAAATCTATTCAAAATGGAAGCTAAATTGCAAAGTGACCCTAAGAATGAAAAATTGAATGAGTAATTAATATTCAATAAAAGCGCATTGAGAAAATTTTAAACTAATAAGTTTCAAGGATAAAGTATAAAAGCAAAAATGAACTAGTTAAATAATGGAGACAAAGGTTCTAAATTCTTCTTTAGTATTCTCAAAGAAAAAAGTGCAATAGAAAAAGAAGGATCAATATGGGTAGAAAAAAAGTTATTAAATGATCCAAAAGAAGTAAAAAATTAATTTTATTACTTCTACAAAAACCTATTTGCTTCTCAGGGAGACAATGAGAAGAATCTTATAGCTAGAAATAAATGCAGAAAGGTAATCCCTAAAAATATCTCCAAAGAGAATGCAAAAAGATTAAGAGAGAAGATAACTAAGGAAGATATAATAAATCAATTCAGGTTATCAACAATGACAAATCTCTAGGGGCAGATGGTATGCCTATATAATTCTTCAAGAAAAGCATGAATTGGGTGAGTGAAGACCTACTACGGATTTACACTAAAGCCATTAAGAGAGGGTCTATTGGAGAAAATATTAATAAAGGTATAATAAATTCTACCTAAAGAAGGAGACAAATCTTTAGTTAAAAATTGGAGACCAATCGCCTTACTAAATGTTTCAAACAAGATACTAGACATGGTCTTAGCATTGAGACTAGTAGATATCCTCCCTTCCTTCATCAACATCACTCTAATGGGGCTCATCAAAAGTAGATACATCCTTGAGAACCTATTAACAAGCTAGGAGGCTATGGAATGGGCAAAGGATTCCAACTAGAATATAAGCATGCTCCTTCTTGATTTTGAAAAGGCATACAATAGGGTGAAATGGCCTTTTCTATTGATCACTCTAGAAACATTTGGATTCCCCAATTGAATTTTTTCAAATAGTAAGCACCTTGATGCAAGATGCAATTGCATATAAGTGGATATAAATGGATCTCTATCAAATTAGTTCTCACTACAGAGGTCAATAAGGTGGGGGTTTCCTCTTTCCCAACACTATATGTGATTGCCTCAAATGTTATCTATTATTGTTAAGAGATTTAATTGATAGGCTCAAGGTTAGTGGACTAACCCTGCCTAATGAGGATCTCTTAGACACCCAATTCATAGATGATACTACCTTATTTATCAGTCTTTAAGTAACAAAATTTGAGAATCTAATACACAAATTGAGTATATTTTGTGTAGCTTCTGGGGAAAAAATATCTAAGGAAAATCCATCATGTTAACCTAGGTAAATACCCCATGAATGGTTCACCAAATACGGATTCCAATGGGGAGGGTCATCTAAATAGGTTAGATACTTGGGTATCCTATTTGGTGTTAATCCATGCTTGAAAGATATGTGGAATTGGATAAAGGAAAATTTTGATAAAAATATAGACAAATGGAACAAACAATACCTATCCATGGCTAGGAGACTATAAGTGTGTCAAAAAATTCTCTCCTCTTATAATATTTATTACTCTTTTGTGTGGTTTTTTAATAGTTACCAAATAAATGACATCCAAAATAAAATTAGACAATTCTTATGGTCTAATGGGAAAGGAAAAAAGAAAAAGAAAGTAGTAAGATGGGAATGGTGTTGTCTTGATAAGAGTGAAGGAGGAATAGGACTAAAAGATTTAAAGGAACAAGGAATTCCATTGTTGTTAAGTGGATTTTTAAAGAACTAAAAGTTAATGAACCTTGGAAGGTTCTAATAAGGAATAACATTCAACTAGCTACACCAAAAAAAAAAAACAATGGAAACATCTCCCCCTCTATGACCTATTATTTGGTAACTTTCTTGTTACCCTTGCTAGATCCAATGTATTCAAAATCCTATGGAATGCTTCTTAATAAGTTAGGTAATTGATAAAAATAGAGAAATTATAGATAGTAATAGAAACAAAATGTCCTTCCAATTCAATTTAGTGGAATCTATATCACAAAAAGAAACCCCTCACCTTAATACAAGGGCACTTAGTAAAAGCTTGGCACAAGAAAGATATCAAATGCTTTAAGGATATATTATGCAACTTCTATTTAAAAAATTGGGCTTCCCTCATTATAGAATTTGACTTGCCCCCATCCCATTGGAGACCTTATTATGTTCTTAGAAAAGCATTTAAGATAGTTCATTTCCTAGTAATATATGAGCCCAACAGTGATAAATTTGATAGATTTAAATGGAGCGATGACTCTAATTTGGATAAAATAAAACCCAAGCTTGTTTATAAATCATTAGTAAGCACCTAAGATATTTTCAGACATCTAAAAAAATGTTGGAAAATTGAAATAAAGGATAAAAAGTGGCTCAATACATTTAAATGGTTATGGAATGAAATTATTGAACCTAAGAAAGCTCATTTAAAATGGTTAATTATATTGCATAAACTTCCAGGTACTTCATCTTTCCATACCATGATAATCTATGAAATTAAAGAAAGCCTAAAACCTTTATGCATATTTTCTTTGAATGTCTCTTTACTAAAGAGGTCTAGTACATGTTCTATGTAAATTTGGGAGGTTTGGGGGATCTAGGTATGATAAAATGTTAGGAAATTCTATTGGTATTTATAGAAGGATTAGATAAAACATTGAATATCTTTTGGTTATTGTTCTCTACTAAAATATTGTGGTTTAAATGGGAAGCTAGAAATGAGGAATGCTTCCAAGGAAAAAAAAGGGCATTGACTGAGTCTACTAGAAGACTCATATAATTCAATATTTTAATGTAGGTTACAGTGACAATGGATGTATCCAAAAGCAAATTTGTCAAGTTGCTAAAAACTAGAAAAGTGGAGATCAACAAAGAAGATATCAAATATGCAAGGCATTGGCCATTTAATAAGGAAGATACCATTCCATTCCTGAGAAAATATTTGGAATTTCAAAGGAAGAATAACAAGAGGTATAAAGAGGAAACATTGAAAAAGATCTAGGATTTCAAGGAGGACCAAGTTTCTTTGTAAAATAGGGAGAAGACTTCATAGTGGAGGTGGTGATATCTAATGAAGATATGTCAAAACTTGAACCACCAATTGGGTGGAATGGCATGGATGAATACAGTGAAAGTATTAACTTTTGAGAAGAGCTTAATGTGAAATCAATTTTGTAAAACCTATAGAAAACAATTTAATTCTCTTTATTATATGTGATATGCTAGGTTGTGACCAACATAAGATGTAATCTATGATGTAATATATATTTTTAATGGTAAAATATCATCAATAAAAAAAAACAATTAACCCAATGTTGCAATATAAATTGACAAGTGGCCCCAAATAATTACCTAGTGTGGTTAACCACATCTCCTAGATGCACCACAACTAAATAATTATTTAATTACAACATTATAATAAATCAATTTATGCAATGGTTTACAATAGCAAGTCCTAACATAGCTTTGTATCAATTATTAGCTTGATGGTTATATTTTTGAACTCGAGGGAATTGGTTGCTAGGATATGGTAGTTTGTGCCCATTATTTTGCTCTCTTATAGGGAATCACCTCACTAGACATACTTAGCATATTTTTTATCTCATCAATCTCACTTGGATTTGGTGGCTCAATAAAGTAGTATTCAAGTTGTGTTCTTGTGGGGATAAGATTAATGGTAGGAGTATTTCTTGGTTGATCTATGGTTGTAGGTTGATACAATGGTGTATGTTTAGGGAATAATGGCATGGTTGGGAAAGGTGCTAACATTCCAATCTAGATTCGATCATTTTCAATAGTGAAGGCAACATAATATGCATTTGGAAGAGTGTTTCCACCTTTTGACTTAACTATTATGGTAATGTCAAAGTCTATAACCTTAAAATAGTAAATATATGTCATACTTGAGGGAGGATGAATCTAGATTATACCAAAATTTTACCTTCAAGTGCCTTACCTTTGAATGAAGAAATGAGTAGTCTAAGTGTCATAATTTTATCTCTAATATTTATTACAATTATTGTCATTGATGTCAAATATTATAGTTGCCATTGATGTCAAGATCGAATGTTAAGATTATCATTGATGTTGAAGGTGTATGAGCAAAATTGCTACATATTGTCGTTGATGTCAAAGGTGAGATGAGTACTTTATAAATAGAAAAAATTATATGATAGAAAAAGGCCAAAGGCCACAAATCGATGACCAATAACCAAGCAAACCAATCATGAGCAGATTGTATTACAAGTATAAGGACAATTTATGATTATTATTGCCACTAATCCTTGTTATTGTTGGTCGACTTCATGATTATTTACAAAAGACTAAAACATTGTTAATCAGCCAAGTAATATGTATAAAATGTGCAAATAATCTTAAATAATGTGTGAAAGAGATATGGTAATAATTACCATTAAGGAAGGTAGTGAACTATCATCAAGACTAAAGGCAATATTGGAAACTAAAAGACATATTAAACATTTATTTAGAGTAGAAAAAGAGGATGGGTATAATCACCCATATAAATTGGTTGATATTACTAATGAAAAGCAATGATGCATTAATAATATGTAGAAATGAATATTAATGAATAGCAACAAATGGAATTCATTTGTAATAGCAAGAAAAGATAAAAGAGAAGCATATAAGGCAAAAGCACATAAGACAAATTAGGAATAAAGACAAAAGTTGTAGCAACTAAAATAAAATGATTAGAATGTGAGAAAAGGCAGCGCTTTGTTTAAAGTGATAAATCGACAACAAACATTGTTATTAATAATGTAACGATCACTATGAAAGGTGTAACGATTGTAAGTAAAAAGAAATGATTTGTATATCAAAATATTAATATAAATAAAAATTATAAGGCAATAATTATTATAAAAAGAAGAGATGTGATCTATTGGAATGGTATGTCTAATGTGGAAAGAGATGTCCCTAAGGAAATCATTCCTCTAGGAAAGATATAAGATAAACATTGTATGAGAGAAGTGCGTGAAAGTGTGAAGAATAAAATATATATATTATATATACCAAGCAAATGAAGGGAAAAGTTTAAGAAGATTATTTGCAAATGATATAAGGATATTGTGAGAAGTTTTTATGCTAGAATTATAAGTTTTATGAGGAGATCGTCATCAATTTTGTGGTAGATTTATGATCAACATAATAGTATATTGGAGAAGAGAACTATATGTATATTTAAAGAGATACATGCAAAAGTATAAATGTAGAATCAAGAAGAAGAGTTTATAGCAAGTTTGTGAGAAGATTTCAATGTAATATCCTTCCCATACAAGCAGATTTATGAAGTATATTTATGCATATTTATGAAGCATATTTAAACAAATTTATGGAGCATATTAGAGTAGACTCATAAAATATATAAGGTAGATTTTGTGAAAAAGATATAGAAGATCATTCAAAGTTATTTGAGGAGCAGAAAATGATTGTGAAAAAAATGAGAAATCAAGTATAGCAAATGAAGATATAAGATATATTAGAGAAAATTGTACATGTATATTTGAAGAGGAGAAGTATATGCAAATCTAAAAGTAAGTCATATGTAAATGATTTTATCAATTTTGTGAAGAGCATTACATCTACAAGATCTTTTATAAAGGAAAATTTATTGACCATCATCTATTGAAGAAGCAACATTCAAGGTGGAACCTACTTTTGTTTTTAGAAGTTGGTGCTTCCAATGGGTTAATGCTCACAAATTTAATGAGGGGTTGTTGCCTTGTGTGGGTTGGTGCTCACACATTGAATGAGGGGTTGGTGCATCTAGTAAGTCGGTGCCTACAAAATTTGTAAAAATAAGATTAATAAAAGCAATATTTTGTCGTGGTTTTCTCTTCCATGGGTTTCCATGTAAATATGGTGTATGATTGTGTTCTTATCATGTGCATAATTATTGATGTTGAGTAAACGATGTTATTGTGACTAATAAATTTTTAAATTGGTAAAAGTTGCATTATACTAATTCACCTCCCTCTTAGTATAATCGTGTGATCATCAATATTGTGAATTGTGCAATGATTCATAATGTCGTTCAAATGTTTTATAGGGGTGGTTGAGTCTCAAATATGAAATGTGGAATGGAGTACACTACAACATATGGGATGGATCTCCATATAATATGTGGTAGTGGAGGAACAAGTAGACATTATTTATTCCTTATTGAGTAGATCTTGGAGGTGATTAAGCAATCACTTTGGGATTAGCTTCTTGCACTTGAGTTTGCAGCTACTACACATTTTGAGTTATTCTTCTTAGAATAACCACAATGGGATATGCCAAGATATGTGGATTGGTTCTTGTAGCAAATTTTTTAGTGATTCCTAGGGTCATAGAAATTTTAGGTTTCTCTTAGTGTGAATTTTACAAATAAAATCACTAGTGATAAGTAGAACTAATTGGCCAAAGTATCACCTAACTTGGCACAATGTCATTCAAGCCTTGGAATAGGGCTAAATATTTTAAAAGGGTTGATTCCAATAGGTGTACAAGAACAACATTGATTTTCTTGTTGATCTTGGTCTAGATCAATGTATCATATGTGACCATGAACAATTGGAAAGACTAGCTAGTGTGGGATGGGACCAACAAGTCAATGTTTAGGATTAGAAGGTTGGCTTGTTATCTATCCTAAGTTAAGCCTAAAGTAAATGAAGGGAAAATGGATGAGATTGTAGAAATAAAATAAAGAATAAAGAGACTCACACTAGATAAATACATCCTTAGATTCATATTAGAGCTTAATAGTTCATGATACAATAATCAACAAATGAGCATGCACATGTAATAGTTAATGAATGAACAAAGATAAGATAGAATCATGTGGATAATAGATTGCTTCATATATTAAATTAACCAGATACTTAACACTTCTATAAATACAAGTCCTATAGAAACATGCATATAGGAATCCTTATGTAACTCTAATGAATTCGAGACCAAGATCAAGAATCGAGCTTAAAAGCTTGGCTACTAGTCACACAACTTGAAACTTTGCTTTTAAATAAAGTTCTATAGCTTAGCAATAGAAAGGTACATATAAAATACAAATGAAAATATAGGCCAGTATTTATAGAGAAATTATGCCCTCGATAATAAATTTTCCCCCAAAAATTAAGAAGTCAAATTATGTGGGCATATCGAGGAGGAATTTATATGCTTGCAAGTTACAACCATGGATTTTCATGTTAGTGGTTAGAATCTAGTATGTGGGATTTGGGCATAAATTACATTGAATTTTGTGGTGTAGTACAACACTATATAGCATTGGGTGGGTGTATTTCTATCACCATGTATCATATAGAATAAGATTCATTGGCCATGAATGTGAGATTGATCATTGTGGATGATTTGATTTTGACAAAGTAGTGGATCTTGCTAAGAGGTTGAATAGATAAGGAACAATATATGCAGGTCATGTGGAGACAAATAATTAAATATTGTGTAGTTTTGTGTAACATGCCAACCCTTCAATGTAGTAAAAATTTCTAAATTTACACCTTGTGAGTAAATAAATTAGGTAAAAATTCATTGCAATAAAAAAAATCTTTCTTTATTGAGAATATTCTAACAAGATGCCATATCAAATTACAATAAAGATTCCATTTCATTACAATAGCTTCACAAGTTACTATAATACAAGAATACATATATTCACATACATAGCTCCAATGAGCTTTAGAACAAATAGTTGTAAGATGGTCTAGGATCTTTCCTTTCAAATCTTGGTTCTTTTGTCGCCTAATATGGAGGAGAAGTGTCACTCAAACACTTTTCTGCCAACCACAGACTCATAATGCTGTCTCATGCACATCTATCATTTGGTGGATGTCCCTTCCCTTCGATGAAGAGATTGGTAAAGTAATTGATAACGAAAACCAACTGAGCATAGTGTTGTGTCCTATGTAACTAGAACCTTGTAATCCCACAATCTAGAACTAGAATGTAATACTAGATCGCAGTGAACCGATAGTGTAGTCTTGGTAGTCACACAATCTAGAGTGGAGTCTTGAACATTCACACTACTTTGGCCAAAGTGTTCTCATTGAGTACTTCAAATGAAACCATCTATCACATACACTACTCAAGGCTTATTTGACTTAAGGCTATCTTAAGCTACACATAGGTATTTCCTTCAATAGATAGTCCATCATCCCATATAACCTATCACCATAATAATCTACTTGGAATAATCCTACTTAACTAGTAAGTACACAAGCTAGGTATTTCCTTCAATGGATAGTCCTTCATCCCAAATAACCTATATACTTGGAGTAACCCTACTTACATGTAAGTACTTAAACTCCCTCCCATATTGGATTATCTATCCTAGGAGTACACACAAGCTTTCCTAGTTAAATCAATAACTTAGCTAAATATACCATATGTGTTTTTCATGTTCAATCACACCTAGTATATAATACTTATGATAAACATCCATCTCCTACTATGGAGTATTTAAAAACACATTATGAAAACAACACAATAGCTTCAATTTCCTTTTCAAGACACTCTATTATCTTAAATGCACCGTATTGAAAAATATATTTCAACCATGCATGCAAGACACATCATTCAAAAGTAAGATAACAAAGAAGAAGAGATCCCCATGCATGTTATCACTTATCCAAATAAAAGGCAACAATGCAGCCCTCTCCAACAACAAATAGCTTGATAACCATCTTCTCAAGAATGCCACAAATAACTCTATCTCACAAGTTGATAGCTTAATTCTCTCAAACAATAATGTTGCCTCTTAACAAAATAGTACTTTCACACTTTATCACTCTCAATATATAATAAGTATGGCTGGGAATAACAAAGAATTATGGAATTGCAAAAGATGTGTAATCTCTTGGAAAAGAATGTGTCCCTTCCAAATGAAATGGCTTAGCTATTTATAGAGCAATTTGGTCACCTCAAAGCCTACAGTTTAGGCATGTTAATGGACAACAAGATCCATGCAAAGCAACACATGAAACATATCAAAAAGGTGGAAACTTCTTAAACTAATACTCAACATAATCACCTACAGGTCAACTTGTTTAGTGATAGCAATCCAAAGACTAATTCAATCTGCATATGCTTAATTTGAATTGTCACAATGAAAAGACATCTACAACAACTTAGATTCAAAGGTGGCACCATTTCCATTATCTCACCCTCATATTGGGCATGGTTTAACTGCCAAAAGAATCAGTCAACTTCCATTTTATGACAACAAGTATCCATCGAACTTCTTAGAGGATGAATCGACTTGAACAAATAAATACATTTGACAAAGTCAAGGTTGATCTTACTAATGGTGTCGACCATTTCAAGCTTAACATAGACATCAATACAATGTCATAAATTGTTTGTCTTTCTAAATGATAATCGGTTTTCTTAAACAATCATAAGCTATTTAATCAACTTCATTAAACATAGTCAATAATGACTATTATCGACTTCCATTATCATAGTCTCTATTGACTATAATAGCCTTTATAAATCAACTTCAATTGAATAAGAGATAGTCAAATTCTAATAACATATATATTATGTTAAATATATATATATATATATATTTAAATACTATCATGTATTTATATATATATATATACATATATATATACATATATATATAAATATATAAATATATACATATATATATATATATGTATGTATATAACCATTAATATATATTTACACACACACACATATATAAGAGTACATGCAAGATAGTATATAATAAACACATTATATTGAATATATATATAGCCACCCATGATTACATCATATTGGTAAGTGTTTACGTGTGGTACATCTATACATGTGCATATACATGTTAGATCCCATTGACATGCATGTGCATATATATACACATACTTCCACATACATCCCACTTGTCAATATAATCATAATAGTACAAGAAATATCTCAAAAGCTAAAATGGATAAACATCGCCCAATAATGCATGCAGTAGTAAACAATACTCCCAAATGTAGATATAACAGCTAAGGATGGCTTACCAACTTCTACCCACAAAATGAATCAACTCAATCATTCTAATGTGGTGTGTGTATATGCTCAGATAGTTTACTTTTACTGGTTACCTGACCAAGATCTTCTCCTGAGTGATACTTCCCCTCCGCTTGGAGGAATGAAACACATACCTGCATCTGCTAACACATGCACGCGACAGTCAATTTTTCATAACATATGTAGTATACATAAACATCTCCAAAGTTAAAATAATAATTCAATAACCATCCATTCACATTTATGCAGTATTTCTCCATGAAATAACATCAACTGAGATAACATCAAATGAAATAACATCACATGAGATAGCATTCATATTGATAACAAGGTACAAGCATAATTTATTCATCTCTAGAATTCACATTGCATTCACATTTTACCCTACATAGTAATAGTAAATAGTAATTACATAATTGGGGTGTAACATACTTTCCCCCTTGTGAATCACCGTCCTTGATGATCTATAGCACTTTAACTTATAGATAAATTCAAATAAAGTTTTACTTACCATTCTCACAATACATAAGATTTATAAACATTCATCCTATGTAGCATCACTCCTTGCAATCTTGTCCTTCCTAGACCTTGCTTCAAGTGCCCTCACTATCGCATATGGAAATCTTGTATTCCTTACACATACTCTCCCAAAGTGCTCTATCATATATATGCATCCTAGATACAATAGTAGCTATACATGACACCTAAAACATAGTGATCAAAAATCATTAGCCCATGAATTTATCCTTAGTATAATCCAAATAGAAAAGGAATTGCGACATATTGGACACTACACCATGGGTCCCATCCTTCCCGTTTGGTAATTACACTTTTAGACAACTCTTAAACTGAGTTTGTTCGTCACTTACACATCCATTTTCCTTACCATAAAGTACTATTCTTGACTACTTGTCCATCTTGAGCATAACATTGCTCTTGGACACCTGTCAAATTCTGACATTGCTTCATACTTAAGCTTTGTATCGACAAAGTTTCATCGATCTATTACTCCTTTTTTACATTCTATCAAGTCTATGGTTTACCCTATTTCTAAGCCTATTTCAACTTAATAGAGTTTCCAACCTTTCCTTCCATACAATGGTCCAAACTTCATTGTTAGAAGTTTATAAATCATTCAAGATTTAGTCTACCATTTTTTTTTCGTATTTGGGCTATAATATTATATTACACATTCGTTCAATTGAATGTATTATAGTATGAGCATGGTTTACACAAGTCTATCATTATTTTCTTGTTCATAACTTAGATAACCTTCTTAGGAATACTAAGCAACTACTTCTCACAATATATTATTTAGGACCGAAAACCTATAAATCAAGGTTCCAAATAGCATTGGTGAGTTTGTCCACTAGAACATTATGTCAGTTTTACTGACATAGATAGATTGATTTGTCTTGTGTTCTACCACTTTCCCTCTGGATTCTCAAGAGAGTATACATGTCCTACTGATGATGGCATCCGGTCTTCATTTATTGGCATACTATACATTATCTTGCCAAATTTCGTGCAACCTCCTACTCTATCTTTTCCCATGTTATAGTGGATCCTCATTTGACAATTCACTTTATCGTTCCAATGTCCTAACTCTAACATTAATTTCCTTGTTTCATCTTGAATCTTCCAAAATTTTGGGTACATAGGTTTTTTTATATCCAATAATAGTCTATTCTTTGACTAATTGAAAACCTATATTGTGGTCTCATTCCACATTTATTTCCCAAGTAATAATGGTTAGGATTTTTTCGTAGGATAAATCTCCTTTATTTTAGGACATCCACAACTTGGATTTCTTCCATCCTTGGATTATTTTCAAAGATGTAAACCATCTTTTAACTCAATCTAATTTTCCTGATAAGAATTGGTACTAATTTTGAGTATTAATCCTCATTCAATCAGGTTGGTCCCTAGAAGATATCAAATTTAATTGCATACCTAATTACCAAGCATGAATGTTCCTTGTTATCTCCTTTGATTCACTTAATCCCATAGGTGAGTCCCAACTTCAGTATATCCTATTTGAGCACAAGTAACAACCTCAGTATTCTACTTAGTAAAATTTCCAACATTTCACACTAAGTGAAAATTTCTATGATGTCACAACATAACAATAGATGCTTCCCTTTGAGAGTGTATCCCTTTTAATAAAAAAACAATCAAATTAGAGTCTTGTCAACAATATGACTTCCTTTACCCATCAGTTAACTAGTGAAATATGGAACCAAGTTCCTCCCATTATATGTTGGTGCTTATGGAAAGAGAGGAACGATAGGATCTTTAGGAACACTGAGATGAATCTGAACTCTCTCTTCAAAGGGAAAACCCAAAATAAAGGTCCTATTGAGATGGAAATAAGCATAGCTAAAGCTTAGCATCAGAATTTGGATGCCAATTCATATGACAACTCCAAAATTCTTGCTAGGAGGGCCACTATTTGGAAACCCCCTGACAGGGGCTATTTTAAACTAAAATTTGATGGGGCTGCTAAGGGCAACCCAGGCAGAGCAAGTATAGGAGGTGTGATCAAGGATCATAGAGGAAAGTTAGTGGCTGGTTATGCTGGGGATATTGGTCTTCATTCTTCTATGATAGTGGAAGCTAGAGCGCTGTTAAAGGGCTTACAGATCTAGCTGTCTCCTTGGGGATAGAGAACCTGCACATTAAAGGTGACTCCAAGTCCATTATTGATGCTATTAATTTTGATAGACTGTTGGGGTGGAACACTAAGGATATTCTTCTTGACATTAGATTCCTTGTGTCTAAATTAAAATTAAAGGTGGCCAGTCATATTTTCAGAGAGGGCAACCAAGTGGCTGACGCCTTAGCCAATTTTTGCTCTCACTGGATATTATACAAATGTTGGCATGATTTAAGTTTACTTCCACCTAATATTCAGAGTATTATAGTGAAGGAACAAAACCCTTACTTGACCCATGAAGAAAAACACAACATGTACTTAGCTAGATTTCTGGGGGGTCCACATGCTTTTTCGTTGGGCTATGTGGTCTTATTGTTTTGATGAGATGGATGATTAGTTGTATCAATGGGATGGATAGCAAGTGGATGTTTTCAAATTATAGGATGGAGCCCATTTGGAAAAAGGAAATAATGTTTTGTTGCAACAAGTACCGGATGATCAATTCTACATTGGACTGTACTTGTTGTAATCTCCTCATGGGGATTTACTTAAGATCGCGAATTTTCAAATTCTTTATTTTTTATTTTGATGCAACTTGTAATTTGAGACAAAGCTTCTATCTATGGTATAACTAAAGTTGACCAACCCTTAAATGCCATCAATTTAGAGATTTCTAACTATGGCCCCACAACCATCCTACCTAGATTTCAGTATTTTTGCTACATGGAAGGAAATCCTTCCCTATCGATCATGTCCTTTTTGCTTAGTTGTTTATGTGAGGAAATCTTCATTAATGCCTCTGCTAAGATTATTTCAAGGAAATTATTTACTCATGCGTGTGCCCTGTCCTTAGGCTTGATTCCCAAAGATTGTCATTTATGGCTTAAATGCCTTATTGTGTGGGTGATTTTTCACCTTGTAATTACCTCTAACATTCTATTTTTTTAGGCTTCATGGTTATATTGTGCATAGTGAGAAATCATGGGGGGTGATAGGGTGCAGACGAAGCCAGATAATTGCAATGAATTTCGCAAGGATCCATTGGTCTGACAAATTTGTGTCAAAGGTGGCATTGCTCCTCTAATGGAGAGACTTGTGGGCCATGAACCTAATCTGTCAACCCAATTCGTCAACTCTTAGAAGAATCGACATGTGTCTCTGGGAGGCATCTCCTTTACAGTGGATGAGGAGGTGATTGCGCAGGCGATGGGTCTCCAATGCTCTAGCATGAAGTATCCTAAACATTCAAAGACCAAGGATAATGTTAGTATGGAAAAATTCTTTATGGGAGATGAGAAGCCGATGCACAACCAGTCTGGATTTGAATGGGAGGCTCTTCCTCAGTCGTGGAACCAAGTGTGTCTTGCATTGATGAAATATGTCATGCTGGAAGGAAGGTACAAGACCTATTACTTCTACCATTTTCCCTTGTTAAATCACCTTAGGCATAAAGTTTTACTAAGCTTTCCCTTTTTTCTGCTAATGGACCTTGAAAACTCGGTCAAAAAAGTGTGGAGTCTACTACTTTAAATCCCAATGAACCTACTCCCCTGCCGCTCCACCAGGGTCTTATCCTAAGACTCTACCACTTTCATTTGGCTTTTTGCCCTCCGAAACCCATTTCAGTCGTCCGAATTGAGGAAATTGAGCCCCCCATTGAGACCAACTTATCTCTAGTTGAATCTAAAGGCCCAGTAAGGAAGAGTCACCTGGTCCCTGCTGATTCTCATAAACCAAAACCTACTACCAAAAAAATTAAGGGTATTGGGGGAGCTGCCCAAACTAGTGTGGAGGCTAGCCTATGTGACCTCAAGTCTACCCCTGCTAAGACTTCCAGTAAGCCTGCCCCAAAAAAGAAAGGTAAGGAGGAGAAGGAGCCTCCGAATAAAGGGAAAAATGTTGTGTGAAAGGACTTGTTGGGTGATACAGTGGTTGCAGATACTATGGTTATTGGATGTGATGCCATCATTTGACGATTTGGCAGGTTGGCAAAGAACAAGAAAAAAGTATAGGTTAGGGATTTGGACACTAAAGAGGAGCTGTCAGACAACAAAGATAACAGAGTTGAAGAGGTGTCAGAAGGCGAGGAAGGTGAGAAAGCCAGAGGTCACTCTACCATTCCTGACAAGGGTAAATCTCAAAAGGAGGTTTTAGCCTCTCACTCATCGAAACCGTTGGATATTGAGCAAAATGATCCCGACTACACTACAAGCGATGGGGAGGAGCTCGGTGTGCTAAAAGAAAGAATGGACAAAATGGACAAAAAATTCAATGGTTTGACTCGATTCACGATCAAATTAGTTCACTGTGTCACTAGTACCTTGTTAGTTGTCATGAAGGATGAGATGGAGATGAAGAAGACTGAAGACTACTAGGAGTGGATTGGTGATGATTTGGTTCAACTTCTGTCAAAGAACTGGGAGAATGCCAGCTAGTTTGCTGCTAGTTTGTTGTTGGTCTAAGTGTTGTTAGTCCACGTCTATTTTTGGTTTAGTGTTTTGTTTTGATGCTTTTTTGATCTTGGACTCTATTGGCCCTTGTGGCTCTTTGTGAAGGGTACAACACCCTGAAAATGTTGCTTACTATATCAAAAATAATATGACTTCCTTTCAAGAGTGTAAAGTAATTAACCAAGTAGCTATTTTAACTCGCTAGGTATCCCACCTATGTTTCCATTCATATAGAATTTCATAAGCTCAAGTGATTTACACATTCACATGGGTGAATCTCAATCTCAATATTCCCTTCCAAGTCTTAGGATAGAGTCCTCATCAATGAATAGTCTGACGTTATAGGTTACTCTACCTCTATATGTTCCAATCAAGACCAAATGTACAACTCAACCAAGTAAGTTATTCCCAACTTAAAGGTGTTAATGAGTAGTCTAGTACATAACCCAACTCAATAGGTTAATACTTAACCTAAGGCCTCTCTTTTTTCAAATGAACTTCTCATCCCAAATAGGTTATTCCGGACCTAGGGTTTCATTCGAGTATGATCAAATAATAATTCTAATAAAGATATTTTGATGTGGTTCTCATAACATCACATCATATCTTACATACCTTCTCATGGCTTATTAGCTAAACCTTATCATCCCCAAGGTTTTCTATCATAGTTAGATAATAGTGCCAAGTTGCTTCATGACATTGGCATATCTCAGACTATACACTTAGTCTAACTATCTAAGAATAGATCAACAATAGCTATTTTCCATAACTTTCCTCCAATCACGAGTAATCTAGATTTTCCCTTGCCAATTCCATAGGCAATGATCTTCCCTATCATGATCAAATTATCTACCTATCCTTTTCTAAGGCATCGATGTTAATATTGTTTAATCTTCCAAATAGATAAATATAAGGTATGGGATGATAATAGGTCATAGTCCTTGACCTTTCTATTTATCTTTCTCCAAAAATCCCAATACCTTTTCCTTTCTCATTAGTCACAAAATGTATGACTTAATTGACATCATGACTTGTGAAGAAGTCATTAGTTCTTCCAAATTGAAACATATCTATGTTTTTCATTGGGTGGGGTACTTAACCTGAGTCAATCCACTCTCTTCCTTCCCCCCCTTAGTGTTTTCACAACATTCGATCATCTCAAATTTGAATTCCTAACAAACACTTGCTTCTTTAAAAAGATTTGTCATTCCTTGTTGTTGGATTTCTTTTGCCTTTTCCTGCCTCAATGGTATACTTTGAATATACTTTTCCCAAAGTTAGATTCACCATTGATTTCTACTCTGTAGATTCAATATTTTGGATCATTTTAAGGGATCTAATGAATAATCAACAACTTAGAAGTTTAAGAGGCACAATAATATTCCACTTCTCTTTCCAATTTCCTTTTTGTGGAGGAATATCTGTACTCACAAGGCCTTGTTGGTTGATGTACTTTTCTACTTAGAGTGTTGTTTTCCTTGCAACTTCTATTGATCTAACACATAGTGCCTTATTGTATTCCATTTACTTTTGGAACCTCTAAACGAATGTTTATTTTTGTAGACATGTTCGTGATTTCATCTTATACTCCAACCAATCTATGTACTATCCAAACCTTTGGTCAAGCCAACCTAGTTTACCCTTATAGGTTTCTTTCCTACAATCACCCTTTTCAAGTGGCTTTATTCCAATGCTTGGAATCCTATTCTCTCATAACCTTTAGAGATACCAAAGTTATTTGGTCTCTTTTTCTCATTTTAATAAAAAACTCCAATAATCTCATCAATTTTGGTTGGTGGAACCATGCCCACACCATTGATTACTTCTTTCTAACCATTTTGGTCTATTCTCTTTTCCTAGGTACTAACTCTTTTCTTGCAAGATCTTATCCTTATACAAGAATTAGATTTATGTCAAGAGTTCTCCAACCCTTGTGGATACCTCCTTTGTTGACTCTCTACTCAATCTAATTTATGCTGACATTGCATACACAAAGATTTGTAGCTTTTCACTAAATCCAAGAATTATTGACTCTTTACAACTATAGGTTGCTACTATTAAGGGGTTATCTCATTTATTCCCATCCCCTTAGAGTCATAACTATTTCATAGGATAAAGGTATATATTGGTTATTCTTCCTAACCTTCCTACATAACCCGATTGCATAATCTTCAACAATCCCAAGTAATATCATAAGTTGTTGGTTTAGGAGTTCCTACTCCAGGGAAAAATCATATCTAGTCCCAAATTTATACAAATTTTTAGAGTTTCACACCTTCCTTTTCACTTCCCTATGTTCTTTTCTCTTGTCATTGTGGCACAAGAACTTTTCAACCATTATCTTTTGATAAGGTTTTCGTATTGTTGTGTAATGAGCTCATAGGTTTCAGTACTTGAACCTGGTAGCTCTAATACCACATGTAACATGTCGAGCCTTCAATGCAGTAAAAATTTCTAAATTTACACCTTGTGACTAAATAAATTAGGTAACAAGTCATTGCAATAATTTTTTTCTTTCTTTATTGAGAATATTCTAACAAGATGCCATATCAAATTACAATAAATATTCCATTTCATTACAACAAATTCACAAGCTACTATAATACAAGAATACATACATAGCTCTAATGAGCTTTAGAACAAATAGTTGTAAGATGGTCCAGGATCCTTCCTTTCAAATATTGGTTCTTCTATCACCTATTGTGGAGGAGAAGCATCACTCAAGCACTTTTCCACCAACCATAGACTCATAATGTGGTCCCCTACACATCTATCATTCGATAGATGGCCCTTCCCTTCGATGAAGAGATTGGTAGAGTAACTGATAACAACAACCAACTAAGCATAGTGTTGTGTCCTACATAACTAGAACCTTGTAATCTCACAATCTAGAACTAGCATGTAATACTGGATCACGGTGAATTGATAGTGTAGTCTCGGTAGTCACACAATCTAGATGGAGTCTCGAACATTCACACTACTTTGCCCAAAGTGTTTTTATTTAGTACTTCGAATGAAGTCATCTATCACATAAACTACTCAGGGCCAATTTGACTTAAGGCTATCTTAAGCTACACATAGGTATTTTCTTCAATGGATAGTCCATCATCCCATATAACCTATCACCATAATAATCTATTTGGAATAATCCTACTTAACTAGTAAGTACACAAGCTAGGTATTTCCTTCAATGGATAGTCCTTCATCTAAGATAACCTATATACTTGGAGTAACCCTACTTACACATAAGTACTTACACTCCCTCCCATACTGGATTATCTATCCTAGGAGTAAAAACAAGCTTTTCTAGTTAAATCAATAACTTAGCTAAATGCACCATATGTGTTTTTCATGTTCAATCACACCTAGTATATAATACTTATGATGAACATCCATCTCCTACTATGGAGTATTTAAAAACACATTATGAAAACAACATAATAGCTTCAATTTCCTTTTCAAGACACTATATTATCTTAAATGCACACACTGGAAAAGACATTTCAACCATGCATGCAAGACACATCATTCAAAATTAAAATAACAAAGAAGAAGAAATCCACATGCCTGTTATTGCTTATCCAATTAAAAGACAACAATGTAGGCCTCTCCAATAACAAATAGCTTGATAATCAGCTTCTCAAGAATGCCATAAATAACTCTATCTCACAAGTTGATAACTTACTTCTCTCAAACAACAATGTTGCCTCTTACCAAAATAGTACTTTCACACTTTCTCACTGTCAATATATAATAAGTATGGCTAGGAATAACACAAAATTATGGAATTGCAAAAGATGTGTAATCTCTTGGAAAAGAATGTGTCCCTTCCAAATGAAATAGCTCAGCTATTTATAGAGAAATTTGGTCACCTCAAACCCTACAATTTAGGCATGGTAATGGACAACAAGCTCCATGCAAAGCAACACATGAAACATATCAAAATTGTGATGAATTCTTAAACTAATACTCAACATAATCACCTATAGGTTGACTTGTTTAGTGGCAACAATCCAAAGACTAATTCGATCTGCATATGCTTAATTTAAATTGACACAATGAAAATACATTTACAACAACTTAGATTCAAAGGTGGTGTCATTTCCATTATCTCACCCTTATATTTGGCATGGTTTAACTGCCAAAAGAATTAGTCAACTTCCATTTTATGATAGCAAGTATCCATCAAACTTCTTAGAGGATGAATTGACTTGAACAAATAAATATGTTTGACAAAGTCAAGGTTGGTATGACTAATGGCGTCGACCAAGTCAAGCTTAACATAAACAACAATACAATGTCATAAACCATGCGTCTTTCTAAATTATAATCAATTTTCTCAAACAGTCATAAGCTATTTAATCGGCTTCAATTGGATAAGAGATAGTCAAATTTTAATAACATATACATTATGTTATATATATATATATTATACATACATACATATATTTATATATAAATAACCATTAATATATATTTATATATCTATATATGTGTGTGTGTATACACATACACATATATATATACACACATATATATATATATATATATAAGGTACAAGCAAGATAATATATAATAAACACATTATATTGAATGTATGCATATATATATATATGTATAAATGTATATACCTCTATGTACACGTATGTGTAGGTATATCTATATCGATGTATCCATATGAGCATGTCCATTTGCCAACATACACATGTATCGACATACATAAACATATGGATACGTGTATATACTATATATATATTCACATTTGATTCACATATAGCCACTCACGATTACCATCATATTTATAAGTGTTTACATGTGGTACATCTATACATGTTAGATCTCATTAACATGAATGTGCATAAATATACACATACTTCCATGTACATCCCACTTGTTAATATAATCGTAATAGTACAATAAAGATCTCAAAAGCTCAAATAGATAAACATCCCCAATAATGCATGTAGTAGTAAACAACACTCCCAAATACAGACATAACAGCTAAGGATGACTTACCGACTTCTACCCACAAATTGAGTCAACTCAATCATTCTAATGTGGTGTGTGTATATGCTTAGATAGTTTGCTTTTACCAATTACCCAACCGAGATCTTCTCCCGAGTGATACTTCCCCTCTGCTTGGAGGAATGAAACACATACCTACATCCACTAACACATGCACACACCAGTCAATTGTTCATAACATATGCAGTATACATAAACATCTCCAAAGTTAGAATAATAATTCAATAACCATCCATTCATATTTATGTAGTATTTCTCAATGAAATAACATCAACTAAGATAACATCAAATGAAATAACATCACATGAGATAACATTCATATTGATAACAAGGTACAAGCATAATTTATTCATCTCCAGAATTCACATTTTACCCTACATAGTAATAGTAAATAGTAATTACACAATTGGGGTGTAACATTTTGGATCCTTGTGAGAAATATTTTTGAAAGAATGGTCATGTATGTCACAAGCCATTGGATCAACTTGTGATGGTAGATTGGATGTCAATGTGAGTTTCAAAAAATGTAAAATCTTCACCCTTCATAAAGCCATCAAAGCAAACCCTATGGAATTAGTGATTTATGAAGTTACCAATATTGTGCATTTTAGGAAAGGTGGGACCTATCACATAATATAATACTACACCAATAAAAGGGAGTGGTCGTGCATCTCACATGCCATTGAATCAACTTCTAAATGTAGATTGGATGCCAATGTGAGTTTTAAAAAAGGTAAAACCTTCATCCTTATAAAGCCCTAGGAGCACACCTAGTGGCATTAGTGGTTAATAACTTAACCAATGTTGTGAACTTTAGGAAAGGTGAGGCCTGCCACATAACATAACACTACACCAATAAAAGGAGGCTAATTGCTAACATGGACCAATGACAAGGCCTTACATGTAATTCCTTCTTAACATTGTTTAAGATCCCTTTGAGTCATTGAATCAAAATGGTTGAGTAAGATTGGTAGAGTGTGAATGATGACACTAGAACTCTTTTCCAAGTTATCTAAGAAGCACTAAGAACATGAAATTGGTTACCAAAGGTAATTTTCCAATATCATAGGGCATTATTATCATTCCAAAAATGAGCCAAGGAATTTTTCCACTTATAATGAAGAATTCAATACTATTATAATTTTGATCTATGTTATAAATCCTTAGAGCCATTGATCTTGCCCCCAAATCAAATGACACTATGACCTCAGTGCATGAAACATGTTTTAAATGACCAAATATATTTTCTATGAATTTATTTGCTAGCAATTGATGGCAACCATTGTGTAGGTAGACATGGGTAGTGCTAGGTTTTTGATTTCTCAAATACTAGTAGATGGATACTAATTCAATGTACCAAATAGACACATGGCTTAATGCAAGATCAATTTTTTATATTTATTTTGAAATTATTTGCTATTGTATGCCAACTTTATAAAATATTAACTAATTGCAACCTTTATCCTTAACATAGAGGATGGGTTGATATGAGGTGCATGCATAACATGTACTACTATTTATAGGTTTATAAGTAAGTTTTATGATTCACATATATGTGTAAATATATTATCCTTAACCCTTACATACCATATCCTAATTTAGGGAGGATGTCTTTATTTATGTAATTACTAATTTCCTATCTATGAATATGTGTTGGTGTACTTGGGAAAATTCTCTCAGATTATGCCATGTGGAAAAGTTATGTAAACCCTTAGGGTTGTATGTTGG
>VDFB02322339.1:0-36277 GCA_007258455.2 Sequoia sempervirens | reverse complement strand
TTTATTTTCTTTCCGGAGAAATTTTCAGAGATGGCTTTGAACTCTTTGAACCTTTTGAGGATTTCTAATGATTCTTTACACTGAAGGAAGTAGATCTAGGTTTTCCTAGAGAAGTCATCTACAAATATGACATAGTAAAGAAATCCTGCTTTAGAGGGTACAGACATGGGTCCACATAAGTCTGAGTGAACCAATTCTAACACATTAAGAGTTTTGCTCAAACTAGAGGGAAAGGATCCCTTTGAATTCTTCCCTAAGGCACAACCTTTGCAAGTTCCTTCATGAGATGGTTTTAACTTAGGTAAGCCTGTTACAAGTTTTTCCACAGAAGGTAGGGCACGGAAATGAAGGTGACCTAATCTTCTATGCCAAATCTCATTTGAATCAAAGGTGTCAAGGGTAAGGGCTTGATTAACTTCAGTGCATAGTTTATAAAGGTACCCTTGTCTTACACCTATGGTGAGGGCTTTCTTGATAGATGAGTTTTTAGGCCAAGCAAGAACTTTTCCATCTATAAAGGTAACTCTATAACCATTGTCTTCAAGGGCAGAGATGGATATAAGATTCCTCTTTATTCCAAGTACAAACAAGACTTCAGAGAGTTGAAGAGAAAGCCCAGATTTCAACTTGATAGAACAAGTTCCAACCCCTCTTACAGGGTGTGCTGAATCATCCCCGATGGTTACTTCTTCATCAAACCTTTCGGTCAAAGTATCTAAGTGTTCTCTGAATCCTGTGATATGTCTAGAAGCACCACTGTCAATCACCCAGTTGAGAGTGAGTTCGGATACTTGACTAGAAAGGGCTGAATGGAACACAAAGTTTTCAGGTTCATGATCTGAATTTGACTTTCCTACTTTAGCAAAGGAAGTTTGTTGTTTAGTCCTATCAGGGCACTTCAATGCATAGTGACCATATTGATCACATCTAAAGCATTGTACTTGAGAAATATCTTTCTTCTTATGAGGACCTTTTCCATTGGAATTTCTCTTTCTTTTGGAAGACCCTTTCTTGAAGGATTTTTTCTTATTCTGTTTATTAGATGTTGAGTTGAGTGCAATAATGTCTTCATCTATTTTCTTTTGTTTATTCTCTTTGGAAGAGAGTCTGGATTCTTCTTGAAGACAGTCAGATCTTAGCCTATCAAACTTAGGGAGTTTAGATCTTGCACTTATACCTTGAACAAAAGACTCCCAAGAGTTTGGAAGACCTCCTAGAGCAATTAGAGCTAACTCTTTGCTGTCAATCTGATATCCAATGGTGGATAATTGATCTCTCAGTTCAGTAATCCTCATGAAGTATGCATTAATGGACTCTCCTTTGTTTATTTGAATATTGTTGATTTGCCTTTTCAAAGCAAGAGTCCTATAGGTGTTGTTGATCTCATAGGTACTCTCAAGAGATTTGAACATGAGGTAGGCAGATTCATGTTTAGCTAGGATAGGCACTATGTGATCCCTGACTGCATCTACAAGTATTTTCATGGCCTTTTCATTGTTTTCTACCCATTGAGTTTTCTCAGGTTCAGACTTAGGTTCCTCCAAGTTTTCTCTCACACATGAATCTAATTTATACTCTCTAAGGATCATCATGATTCTAAATTTCCATGATGTGAAGTTTTCTGCTCCTGCAAGGCGATCTTCAAATCTGATCACGCTTGACATTATGAAGAAAGTGAGTAAAATTCGATTTTAAAAATACGAATTTCTTAGAGCAAACTGGTATTTAGATTTGTTTGGGATTCGCACAGCCTGGCTCTGATACCATGTAAATGTAAACAAATCTAATGGTGAAAATTAAGGGTTCTAAAATATTTCCAGTCTCAGAAAACTACCAAAACTCAGACACAGATTTTCGGTTTCAGAACTAAACAGAATTTCAACTTCCAGATTTAAAGATAGTTAATGTGCTGAATGCAGAACATTATTCAATTTCTATGACTGCATAACTTTGAAGGATTCGCTATAAGTATGTTTAGGAAACACGTCCTCTAAGAGTCACGTCTCATGAGAGGATGTGTCTCCACGAGTGGAGACACGTCCACTCATGGGACGTGTTCTATAAAGTGCGGACTAATCATACAATTAACAATGCGTTAGAATAACACTAACAGCGAATAACAATCAACTTTCGATTTAGAATATCAAATATAATTCGCAATTCATAAATTCGAATGTTAAGATTTCCAGAAATAACGATGAATGCAATCGGTCTGAAATACGATGGTGCTTGCAGCAATCGATTTCCAGATCTGACCGACGCTAACTTTCAATAACAAGCCCAATAAAATATATAAGAATGTCTTAGGCGCCAAAAATCAAATTTAAATATTATTTCAATTCTTCCCCTTGAGCGCCAAAATTAGGAATAAAATATTATTGTTTTTCTCATTTCTCCTTGCTTGATTTCAAAAGGGACATTGCAGTGAGCCTTAGCTTCTTCAGTTTTATCTTGATTGATGAGCTCTAGTGGAGAAGTAATCAACTCAATACTTTCTGCTTAAAGCATTTTTACTTTCTAGCCTTCTATGCTTTGGCACCTATGCAACCATTTTCATATTTTTAAAAATAAAATATATTTTTAGTTATAACTGTTCAAGGAGCACAAGCAATATATGTTTAGGGTTTGTCAGTTTTTAATTGGTGATTGAAGAGTTAGGAATACAAAATTGGTGTAGGTCAAGGAAAATTTAAAAAGTAACAACTTTTAAAAATATATATCATTAATATATTTGTAATAGTGAAATTTGTATATTTTTGTTATTTTATTTAGTTTTGTGTTTATTTTAAGGGAATGTTTTGATACATGTATATTTCAATATATTTTGAGAAGTCACCTAATTTTGTGCAAATTTGACCTTAATATTTTGCCCTCTTGCCCTCTTCTCCATTATTTTCTTCAATGCACAAATTGAATTGTACTTTCTAACATATTAACTTACATATAGTTATCACTTATCTATTGGCATAACCATTGCACCTCCTTCGGGCGCAAGTGCTAGAATTTAAAACCTTACAAAGTATATAACTTAATGCTTAAGTTATGAATTAACCTCATTAAATTTCATTTATTAGCCAATAGACTTTTAAGTGGACTTGCAAGTCCACAAAGCATTAGTAAAGCTGTCTCATGCCACTAAATGGAATTGATGTTGTCGGAAAGTTGTCTCACGTTGGGAAAAACAACTTTAAGGTAGTTGAAACATTCCTCGCTCACACCTGAAAACAAATTTTAACTCGCAACCAATATTTTCATTTAAAAGACTGCAAAAATCTTGTCTCTAGCTCACAAATTTAGTAGCCCTAAAACCCTAATATTTTCAGATCGAATTTTTCGTTTATTGTGAATAGATTGAAGCAGCGGAAGGGAAATTTTTCCTGCAAACTCTGCCTTTGTTTTAATCAACATCTTTGATAGCACGACACAATTTGTGCAAAATCTCGAGGCAAGTCACTTGCCAAGGTTTCAATGAATTTTATGTTTTGGAATTTGTACGTGGTCTATCCATGTCGCTGCAATGGATCATACTCAATATAGGCTTAGTGAAATTGAGGAGATATTCAACACAATCACATTAATTGTCATCTAAGATTATCCTCTTAATATTTGCTGCTCTTGCAATGCTAGACTGCCTCCATATAGACCAATTTTGGTTGATGACCATGTTAGAGAGTGCCTTCTAAACCTTTACAAGTCGTCTTAAGACAATTTTGTTGGACACAAAACTACTCAACACAATATACTCAATAGATATCAATATAAAAAAAATAGGTAAATAAAGGTATTAACTTCTTAAAAAGTACACATAAACTTTATTACAAAAAATAATTAAAATTACTAAAGTGAAACATATTTGTTAAAATATTTAATAACTCTTATTGCTTCACTTTCCTTCAATAGCTTCAATTTTGAGAATGTTTTAAATATGCCTTTTGACATATGGTGGTTGGTGACGAACATTTTGATCTCTTCAGCCTCAATATCCACTTGTTTGATCCAATCAATTTTGGTGCCAATTTTTTGTAGCAGAAGGTGGAGGGTGTGTATTGCACAAGTTGTCCAAAAGATGTGTGTGTAATACTCTTCAACTGATAAACTAGATACTCTACAATTTTTGGTGTTGTCCATTATGATTTGAACAACATTTCAAGGCCCCACCTCCTCATTGGCTTGATAGAGAATATGAGCAATAAATGCACCACCTTTCATCACACCCTTGCAATCCACTGCCTTCAAAAACATTGTCCCTTTAGGGGAGGTTGCAATAACATTGAGCAATGGCTGATTTTGCATCCTTCCATTCATGGGAAATGATGGATGCCTCAGTCTTAGCCTGAGAATTCCTTATGGGCTTCAATGACTCCGCTATGAAGTTAACCTCTTTTTCCAATAAGGTGACACTTTCTCAAAAATTGGGCCCTTGTACCCTCTTGGAGCCTTATTAATTGCTTTCATCTTTTGTTACCAATATGGTGAGCAAGCAACATTGAAAGCCAATCTATTTGCATAGACATATCTTGCAATGTGTTGATCTACAATCTCATGAGACTCATTGTGAAATGCTGTTTCCAACGGTACTTTTGTTCTTTAGGTGTGATAAAAAATGGTTGGCTTTCTATTGGTTGTAGATAAGGGCGAAGGGGGCTTATTCCTTGAGATTCTTTCTTTGGCAAAGGATGATTTGATTTATGGCTTGTTGCTTCATTTGCTTTTTTCCACTCATTAATATCTAAGTTGCCGAATCGGGTACAGGCATGGGTACGGCAAAAATTTTTGGGGGGTTGGGTACGGAATCGGGTACGTCCGTACAAAAATATAATAAAATATTGAAATATATATATAATGAAATATTGAAATATATATATATATATATATATATATATATATGCAACCTAGAAACAAAATAAGTTTAGAATGTCATATACCAATACATATGATAAACAATACCATGACAAATTTCAATTTTTGAAACATAATATACTAATTTAAATTCGGTTTTCAATATCAAAAGGATCAAACTTGAATGTCATGATAGATAATCATTGTTTAACATTTACAAAATACAAATAGTAACCAATTCACTAATTTCGAATCGCATCAAATGGCTCATCATCAAGACTAAGATCATCAACATTAACATTAGATGATGGAACCACATTAGCACGTGCACTAAAAGTATGTTGACTACTTGACTCCTCAAAAATTGAAGAAGATTGTGCAATTGCAGCCAAAGAAAGATCTAGGTCAGCTCGCTCTGGTTCTACATCCCACATCTTTGCTGCCCCTTCTTTGTACTCATCCTCTTTGTGATTAATAAGGTGCAAGTTGGAATGAACATAAACTAGCTCCTCTGCTTTGTGTGATGCCAATCGATTGCGCTTGACTGAGTGGATGAAGGAGTATGTACTCCAATTCCGCTCAGCTGAAGAACTAGCAACCTATTGAAGCAAAGGGAGCTCTCATTAGAGTTGTTAAATTAAAAAAATTGTAAATCAAACTTCAAATTTGAAAATAACACATTTTAGTTTTAAATTTTTAAATGATAAAACTTAAAACGTTAAAACTTACTTGAGATAAGACTTTTATTGCAAGAACTTGGAGGTTTGGCATCTTGTAGCCATTGAGGTACCACCAAGAGTGAGCATCCTTCTTATATTTGTCACGGATAGCAGCAAAACTTTGATTATTAGAGTCACAAAAACTAGCAAATTCACTTGAAACTACATCTTCCATCTCAGTATTAGGGAAGAGTTTAACAAGAGCTTTCCTAAACCCATTGTTGACTTCTGAATCACGGTATGGTGGCAATCTGTTTGGCATAGCAAGGACTTGGGGGCTGTAAAATTTGGGTGTCAACGCGAAGGTAAGAAGATGGAGTGGGGTGGTCATTTTGTTCCACCGGTCAACACAAATTGCATGCACCTCTTTGAAAAAGGTTTCTTCAGGATCTTGCTCTTTTTCACATATGATGTTTTTCATCCTCTCAAGCATTGTGTCAATGCCATCATAAACCTCCCCCATGCATGGCTTATCCATGTCAGTAAAGCGTATCATGCTCAAAATGGGCTCGGTGAAAGCAAGAAGATATTCCACTCGATCCCACCAAATGTCATCTAGAATCTTATGTTTTATATTTGCTGCCCTCTCACTGTTTGATTGCCTCCATATAGCCCATGAGTGGCTAATGACCATAGCAGCAAGCGCCTCTCGCACCTTCACAAGTCGTCTCAAGACGATTGTGTTGGATGCAAATCTAGTTTCAGCCACCTATTTGAAAATAAAAAGTAAATAATTAAAATCAATATATATTATATATATATATGTATTCTAAATAAATTATTGAAGTAAAACATAACATTAAAGAAATGCAATGTTTGAAGTTTGAGTTACATTCAGCAGCTCTAGTCGTGAGAATGATCTAAAGATAGCTTGTGACATGTGGTGATTTGTTATGAACATTTGGATCTCTTCAGCTTCAGCATAGGCTTGTTTGATCCAATCTCTCTTTGTACCCAACTTTTGCAGCATGAGGTTGAGGGAATGCACAGCACAAGGTGTCCAAAATATATGCCCAAATCGTGACTCAACTATCATACCAGCAGCCCTACAATTCTTTGCATTGTCCGTTACAACTTGGACAACATTTTGAGGCCCCACTTCATTAAGGCACTGTATAAGGATGTTAGAAATAAATTGTGCATCCTTGACCTGCCCCTCACAATCCACAGCCTTTAGAAACATTGCCCCTTTAGGGCACACTGCAATCAAATTAATCAATGGTCTATTTCTTGCATCCTTCCATCCATCAGAAATAATAGACACACCTATTTCTTGCCATGAGGCTTTGATGGGATATAATCCATCTTCTATATGTTCTACCTCCTTTGACAATATAGTGGTACGCATCTTCTCATAACCTGGGCTTGTGTACCCCTTTGGAGCTTCATTTTCTTTTCTTATCATGTCTTGCCAATAAGGTGATTGAACAACATTGAAAGAGATGCCATTTGCATAGAGGCATCTTCCAATGGCTTGGTCAGCAAGTTGTCTTGCATCATTATTGAATGCCTTCTCCAATGGTCCCTTTGCTCTCTTCGAAACACTACCCTCACTGGCATTTTCATCTTCATTTACTCTCAAAAAGGGATGGCTTTCTACTACAGTGACAAGACGACCAATATGTGTCTGAGATGAAGTAGATGGCATAGTTGAGCCCTTTCTTGTACTTGATGGAGGCATCATTTTTTTTTGAACCCTTGCATTTGCTTCCTCTTGCTCCGCAATATATTCTGCTAGTTTCTCAGGTGTTATAGGAATTTTATTTTTTCCTGGACATGGTTTAATTCCTTTTCCAATAACTCCACACAAATGCGCTCTCACCCAGCTATAAGAACTAGTGTATTTCTTTTCACACCCAGGGCATATACAAACACAAGTGCCCCCACCTGGAACTTGCTCTACTATTTGTACATGTCTCCATAGCGGTGAAGCTGGATCAAACTTGAATGAGGGATTACTATTGCTGACAGAAGCTGAACTGTTTGCCATGATATTTGGAAAATACAGCTAAACTGCAATATTAAATAAATTATAATTTTTTTAAATCTTAAATTGTATAAATTATAAATTTTTTAAATCTAAACTTTATAAATCTAAATTGTGCCGAAAAACAAAGGGCCAAATTTTAAAGAAACTGTTTCCTCAACTTTTTGTTACTTGTAAATTATATTTTTAGATTTAAAAAATATAATTATAAACAAAAAAATATAATTAAATCTAAACTTTATAAATTATAATTGTGCCGAAAAATTATAAATCTAAATAATTATAAATTTTTAATTTTTTAAAATTATATAATTATAAATTTATAATATATGAATATTATATTTTAAAAATTATACATATTACTATTATATTATTATTTATTAATAATTTAATAAATTATTCATATAAGATTCTAAGAATTAAAAAATAAGACTATAAATAAATTATATTAATTTTAAATAGGGTTTTGTTTTATTTTAAAAATTATTCATATAAGAATTAATAAATAAAATTACAATGCTATTAAATTATATTATTAACTATTTTAAATTTTAAAATTTATATTTTAATTTTTAAAATCTACCTATGTTTTCCATTTTTAAAACAATAAAAAAAAAATGCAAAAAAATTAAAAATTAAAAAATACCTGGTCACGCCCTGGTCGCGCCTCTGGTTCTTCTTTGCCCGAGCGCGTCGTTTGTCTGCCTCCTTGTGCATGGTTTGTCTACCAGACCGCGCCCTCGTTTTTTACCCTCCTCTTTGTGTCTTCTAAACGCCATCCAACTAGCATTTTTTGCAGTCGCCGCCTTGTTTGTTTTGGTGTGTTGTAAATTCGCGAGATGAGATTCAGACGCTAAAGCCGTGTCTTTGACAAGTCATTCGCCCTAAATTTCGCAGAAATCGAGATCAAAGTCAAATGGCGGATGAAAAACGGTCAAAAAAACGTTTCCGATTTGCCACGTTAGCGAAAAATGTCAGGAATCGCTTTTGGTTTTTAGGAATCGAACCCACAGTGCATTTCGCAATTCCTGTCCGATTCCCACGCGATTCGTTTTAGTACCAGTACCCGAAATGATTCCAAACGGGAATCGCTCAGCAAAGGGTGCCGATTCGGTAACCTAGATTAATATGTGTTATGATTTGCTCTAATGGAATAGGTACATTATGTTTTCTTGGGCAAGTTTTGATGCTCATCTTGGAGATGCCACACAAATAGGCTCACTTGACTATATGAGCTTGAATATTACACAACACTCCCATTCCAAATCCAAATATAAACCCCACCTCCTTGAAGTGGTTGTACCATATTAACATATTTCCAAATGGGAGAATATGGGTCTATTTTGAAGTGGGTTTTGCCCATAGAGGTTGAACTGGCTGCCATTGTGATTTCTATGGTAACAAGTTAAATAAATAAGACATTGAAAACAAATGAAAAATAAATAAATATATAGAACCTAATTGAGTAAAAAAAATCTTAAGCACATGCAATATATTCATAGAAGAAAGGAAAAATCAAAAAAAGGAATTTTTATACAAAATATAATGTAGAAAGAAAATGAAAAAAATCAACCTCTTTTGCAAAAATATTCTTCTACAATCTCCTTCATAGCAAATGGGCTCTTGCATGTGCATAGAAATAGCAAGCCAATCACTTTGGAACCTTCATTGATCAATAATCAACTCTATTTGTTTGATGGCAAGCAAGAATGGAATTTCAACAAAAATGAATGACTTCTGTGTTTTGCATTCACAATGAGATAAACTGTTTTGTTTTTGTCTTTCAAATGCCTTGAAATGAGGTTTTTAGGGGTAGGGATGCATTCAAGTGAAAGTCAAATATCTTTAAGCCAAAAAATAAAGTGTCAAAATTCACTGAATTTGCTGCGGGTTCCTCAAGATTCATTGGAACGGATTGGACCTGAACCTAGCAATTTCTTGTAGTGAACTGGTAACTTAATAATATAATTGTTTACTTTAAGCATATTTGTCTTATCATTCATGAAATTTTTATGGTAAGCCATTTATACAATTGTCTGTATAAATACTTCTTGTAGTATTGCCAATTTCTCTCGGTAATGTCCCCAACAGACAACCACCTTTGAATTTCTGATTTTGTGGGCACTTTATTGAAGCTTTGCAAAAGAACAGCAAACTAGAAACCAAAATCAATGCTGAACACAAATACCAACCGCTGGAAATGGATAATTTAGACAAATAACAGCATTTGCAAACCCTATTTAATACCCAGATCTGAATTGTAATGAATTCAACATGCAAATAATCATACCATACGCCAATATGCAAGCCTGGAAACCCTAGTTTTATTTATTGCAGTAATTTGTATAAATTTACAAATCTGATAAATTGACTGAAAACATTGCTAGAGGTTTGTTTTACAATTTAAAATCACTTACTGGGAGGCCATACAGATGCACGGCAGGCAGATCTGATAGGAAGAGCTGAAAACCATGAGTTTTTGGTGGTGGATCCGGGCAGTACAGATTTGAAAATACTGGTACAGCAGGTACAGGTGGCTGTACGGTTGCCAAAAGTGCAGAAATGGATGTTATGGAAAGCTGCTGGAAGTGTATGGTGGTGGCAGATGACTGTAGCAGGGAAGAAAATGGCTGGAAAGAGCTGCCCAGCAGCAGAAACTGTCCTCCCAGGTGTTGGCACGGTTGGCATAGGGATCTATGAAGCTGATCGCCCCTTAACACCCTGAAATGATGTACAAAATGCCTAGGAATAGTATGGCAGGGCTAAAACAACAATTAATGCTTGAAGACTGCCAATGATGAACCTCCTTGACGTTGTAAAATATTTGCTTGCAAATCTCAATCGCCAAACTGCTGGAGACTTGCATAACTTGCCCAATTGCTCTCCAATGCAACTTCCGTGTGAGGATGCCCTAGGCAGATGTGATGGTTTTCGTCCCCAAATCTGGAAATGAAGAGTTGAGGTTTTTTGTCCTCTTAAATCACTAAAAACAGCCAAACGTTTTCATCCTGGGATGCCAACTTGAACTCAGAATGAGAATGTCAAAATGCATCTTGATGATGAAATGAAGCTAGGTGCTTCCTTGATATACCTTTCCACATTGGGCCCTTGGATTTAAATTTCCCTCCAAATATTTAAAAATACTTTTATTTTAAATATTTAAATTTTTTTTAATTTTAATTTTAGTGTTTTAAACACCTTTTATTTTAATTATAGTAATACTATTAAGTTGCCCCCCAAAATTAGAAATTATCAGACCCAACTTAAAATAATATTATTAATTATTTTAGACCAACAGAAGGGACATGACACTCTCAAACACATATTATCTAATGATAATTTTCCCATAAATATAGGGCAGGATGCTATCATCTGAGACAATTGAATGGTTATACGGATACCTTTTCATTAAGGTATATTATAATTAATTATTAATTAATAATCAATTCAAATTTATATGGCCATATATGTCATATTTATATATATGGTTAAATCTTATATTATAGTCAAGCGTTCTTAATGTTATTAGGACCACTTATAAATAAATGTGATCTCCAAATAAATATTATGCTCTAACACAGCAATTTTAAGTCATTGGAAAGATTCGATGAATCAAAGAGATTTTGAGATGAAGTTTGTTCATTCAAAGATAAATTGAGGCTATGCAATATTTGAATGAGGTTACACAGCTGATTCAAAAAGTGAAATTTAGTAGAGATAAGCAAAGGTTACACAAACACGGGCTCAAATTTTCTTGGTCCATATACTGGAGTTGTCTAGACTTTGGTAGACATGAAGTTGGACATGTCAGGTGAACATTGATAGACTATGTCACTATGACATCTTAACTAGTGTTTGGAAAAGATGAAGATTGTCTTACCAGAAATCTGAAAATGTGCACCCACTAATCAAACCTGCTTGTTTTTATAGGAGAAACATGACCTGCTTCTTCTATGTGAAAGAAAATGGTCAAGCATTCACCTTATATGAAGTACCAAACAACTGAATAAATATGAAAAAGGCAGATGAAAGATGGCGAAATTCCACTAAAGGTCACATCATTGCAACTGGAGAAGGTAGAGGTGACCAGTGTTCACCATTACATTAACTGAAGAAGTGAAAAGAAACAATTAGATCAATATTTACACCTTGGCCAGCCTCTAACTTGGTTTTATTAGTTGAACGGTGCTCTTTAATCTTTTCTTCATAACCTTATGTAGTGTCATTGATTTTATCGTTCAATCATAAGACACATTGTAAAAGGATCCTTGTGTAAAGATTGTGTTGTAGTTAAAACCAGAGTTGGTGTTAACTATGAAAGTTGTGATTGTTAAGTATTTCAGTTTTTTTTTCAGCCTCAGATACAAAATTGGAAATGTGGATGTTATTTATTTTTCTTGTACAAATTTCAATATCAATTTATTGAAGGTATTAAGACTCCCATTTTATACTTTTTTCATGTAGGATTCTTAAAGGTGCCAAACATATAATTGGATGTTTTCATATGTAGTTTTACTCCAGCTTTCTTTAGTGCTGATTTGTGAACAAGATAAGCCCAGTCTTATAACTGCACTTTGTTTGCTGGGCAGATTGGTCTTATAACTGCACTTTGGTTGCTGGGCAGATTGGTCTTATAACTGCACTTTGTTTGCTGGGCAGATTGGTATAAATTCAAATCGGCATCATGCTTTCCTTCGAGATGAATGACCGCAAAAGTAAGGCCACCTTTTTGTATCCACTGATGTGCACACATAGAGAAAAATTCATAGATGTTCATCATCATCTTGTTGTTACAATTTAAATGTTTATAGTAGGTGACAAAGTACTTCATGGAGATTATAATTTCAATGCCATAGTTGACTTTTGCTTTGTGGGAATGGTTAAAGTTAATTTATGAGTTTGAAAAATTAATGTATATTATTGGTAGCCACAGTTTGACTACTAGATTAATATTTTTTCTTTGCAACTGTGCTGGAAGCTCATCTGACATGTGTTTCTTAATAAGAATTTATTGCAAGTCAATGGAACATCTTCAGATATTTTTATATTACTCAGGACAATAGTATTTTTTTTTCGTTTAGTTTGTCTTAGCCTAGTTTAATTTTCTTTCATATATTCTTTATATTTGGGATGGATGCAGTGTTTTAGATACGTTTGTCCACTTATATAGTTATATATGAAGATTACACAAGTTCCTTGGATCAGGGTATGGGGAAATGACGGGAATGGTTTTGTCAATTACTGAAGATGCCAATTATTAGGGGATGGTGTGTAATCAGCTGGATGCATCTTATGAGATGATTTATGAGAAAAGGATAAAGGATATGAGAGATAATAAACATGCATATTAAGGATAAAGATAGAATTTGTTTGAGTTTAGTTAGTGTTGTGACCTTTTCATACATCGCCCCATCATAGATGGGGACCCCCATTAGTTTGCTAGTTTTTAGGGTTTTGTCTCCTTGCAACGGTTTCGTGGGATCACCTTTTTGAGAGTTTCAAGTCAGTTTGTTGAGTCATCCAAGCCAAGTCAAGAATCCATGCTTGAATCAGTACATAAACGTCATGGAAGGGCTCAGAAGGTCTGAGAGACGAAGATCGCCTGTGTGTTCGGCCAATTCTGACACTTCCTATTTTTTAGGGAATATGTTTTTTTGCTTTTTCATTTTTTCATTTTTGGCATTTTTGGACCAAACGGGGTTCCCTAATTTTTAGGGATTTTGCTTTTTCTATTTTTAGAAAGTCAACCCTGGTCAACGAGTCAAATTTCTATCTTTAGATCCAAAAATCAACCAAAAAATCGAAAAATCATTGAAAATCAAAGTGAAAATCAAAGAATCAAGTGAAAAGTCTGGAAAAGCAAGCAAAAAGCTAAGAAAAATCAACCCCAAAAGCATCAAATTCTGGAAAAATCAGTCAGATCTGAGGGGAAAATCACCAAAAATCACTCAAAAGAGCATAGAATACATGGTAAAATTTTGTCTAAGTCTGGAAAATTTGCCTTCAAAAGAACATGTTCAGCCATTGGAGAGTTCGCCATCAACAAGGTCGGCCCTTAAAATGTGGAACGTAAGAAGAAAAGATGGCTAATATCCTTGCAAGTCTGCCTTGGTCAAATTTGAAGACGGCCCTTAAAAAGTGGGATGAAAGAAAGAATGGAAAGGACCTTGGAAAGTCTGCCCAGCAATGAAGAGAAGAATGGCCCTTAAAAAGTGGGACGGAAAGGAGAATGGAAAGACCCATCCAAAGTCCGCCATGCCAAAGAAGAAATGGCAAGACTTCTTTGAAGTCCGCCCTAGAAAAGAGGGACGTCCAAGGAAGTGTAAAGTCCGCACTTGACATAGCAAGACTTGTTCAAAGTCTGCCCAACCTTGTTGGAAAACGGCTAAGGGTTGGGAAAGTCCACCTAGACTTGGCAAGATGCCTTGGAAGTCCGCCCAAGCCTTAAGGAGAATGGCTTGAACCTTGGAAAGTCCGCCTAGACTTGGCAAAACACTTGGAAAGTCCGCCATGACTTAAGAGTGTTAATGTATTAGCAGCTTCGGTAGCTCCTTCCAGCTTAGCATTTTCTTGGAAGACATAAATTGAAGATAGCCGTTGGCTATTCAATTTACATTCATTGTTTTGTAGTATACTCATCTCATGGCCGACATAAAAGAAATCAAGTTGATCTTTTATTAGAACATATTTAATACTTATTTGAGGCCGACTATCATCAAAAGGATATTCATGATTTATCATAAGGTGGCCGACCTCTTGTGAAGAGGTGTGAACATTTATCAAGGCCGACTTCAATAAAGGAAATAGGCGATTTCTTAAGAGGCCGACATGAAGTTTCTTAAGAGAGGCGTCTCCCCCATTCTCTTGTATATATTCTCCTTGTTTCGCTCATTGTAAATACACTAGCAGAGTTCGGTTATTGATATCTGTTCTGTATCATAAAGGCCGAATATATCTTCAAGTGCGAATACTCTAAGTAAAGTGCGAATTCAAAACACAGGGCGATCATATTCAGCACTATGACTCCACTCAGTGCGAACTTTATAAAGCATGGAGATCATTCAGTTTGAAGACCCTTCAGTGCAAAACATCATGTCAGTGTGAACTCCTTACAGCAGGTTGTGTACCATTGGTGATGCGAATATTACCAGATCTGAGTTCAGTCATCGCCAGGTGTGATTTAGCACATTATCATCTGTCATTCTACTTTGCCAGGTGGTGTATATCGGTCTTGAGTTAGACCTCATTGTAATGTGTAATATTGCCTCTGTTACATCAAATATAAGAGAGATCTTTGTTGCTGGGTTTTTCTCCCTCAAGAGGAGGGTTTTCCCAGGGTATATGCTGTGTTATTTTGTTTGATTTTGAATTAATTTTCTGTGCATCTAATCTGTTCACCTAAAATCAACAAAGAGGAAGTTGGAAAGCCTTCTTTGAAGTCTGTCACACCTTGGCCAAACGCTTGGAAAGTCCGCCATGGCATAGGAGGGAAGAAAAATTAAATTTTTGCTAGGTATTTGAGGCCTAGGAAGGAAAATCCGAAAACTGCCTAAGTGTAGAGACCAAAGGGGAAGAAAAGGTTGAATTTTGGCTAAGTGTTTTAACATTTTCAAAGTGAGAAGTGCGAATCTTGGGCTAAATTTGAAAGGCAAAGCCTAGTAGAAATTCCGCCCAAGCCTAGAGGACAATGGAAAAGACTTAAGGAAGTTTGCTTGGAACATGGCTAAGAGAAAAATGAGGTTCGCTTAGCATAAAAGGGAAGGAAGATTAAGGAATTCGCCTAAGTCTGGAAGTCTAGAGAAAATTTGATAAAATTGACCAAGGATCCAGAGAAAGATGCACAAGTCAAAGAGGTAGGAAAGTCCGCCCTTGGATAAGAGGGTTAAAATTTTGTCAAGTATTATGGAATTCCGCCTAATGAAGACATCCAGACGAAGACTTTGCCTAGAGAAATTCGTCCGAGCAAGAGAAAATTTGACTTTGGCCTAAGAAAATGTGCCCAACACAATTCAAAGTCCGCCATGGCAGGAGAAAATAAGGATCTGGCATAACAATTGTCGGCGAGATGGCTAAAATTTCAACTTGGCTAGACGAAAATTGAAATAAACTTGGAAAATAAACATTTAGCCAAAGGAAAAAAGAGAGCCATGGGTCCAAAAACGAACGGGTTGGAAATAAATTAAATATTTTGACATTTTAATAATTTATTTCCAATACTTAGAAATATAAAATGCCTTGGACAAAATAATGGATGGAAAGGCAAGCTTCAAGTCCGCCCAAGGTGAAGATGTCCAGCATGAAGCAAAGTTTGCCCAAGGATGGATGTCCAAGACAAGTGCAACATCCACCTAGAGAAGTGTCCAAGACAGTCCAAAATCCGCCTCAATCATGATGGAAAATATTCTAAGGCATGAAGTGCCTAGAAGGGAGATGAAAATTGGCAAGCCTAGTGGAAAGTCCGACCTATCTCTTGGCAAGAAATCTTCTAAGTCCACCTTACCTTGGGAAGATAAATGGAAAAGTCTGCCATCAAAAGGAAGAAAGTGTAAAGTCCGCCAAAGAGAGACAATGAATGGAAGGATCATCCTTAAGTTATCTCAAGGAATCAATGTCAGACACATCACAAAGTCTGCCATGCACTTGTCCTAGGCTTGATGAAGTCCGCCCAGCCAAGGAAACCCAAAGAATTGGCTAAGTAAAAAATTCAAAAAATTTGGAAAGGCACCAGTGAAGTCCGCCCAAGGAGAGGATGAGAAAATTGGCTAAAACTCAGAAAATTGGCTAAGTGTTGATACCTTGGGGAGAAGAATTCACTAAGTGTTGGACATAAAACAGGAAGGATGAAGAGGAGTAAAGAAGAAATGAATAAGATCCTTGTCCAGAGATGGAATTTTTCCTACATAGCACAAGCCAAATTCAGAATTGAAGACAAATCCACAGGCAAATTTCATCCAAAACCTTGGCTAAATGTTTAATGGTCCACATGAAGGTGTTACAAAATAACCAAAATTTGGCTAAGTTTGGGAAATACTTCACAGAGGAAATTCCAATTTCCTGCATTGAGACAAAAGCACAGAGGCATTCTTCTCCAAATTCAAGACACTTGAAAGAATGTTCAGACATCTTGAAAGGATTTCATCTACAATCCCAGACCTATTGAAGCAATCCGGGCAACTTCTTGAAGGATTTCATCTCCTGAAGAATTAAAGACAAGCTTCCAATCAGAATCAGATGGTGACAAGAAGAGTGTTCCAAACAAATTTCCATACTTAGACAATTTCTCGACACAAATTGGAGAATTCAGAGAGGAAATCCAAAGGAATAACATCAACCCAGTTCAAGCAGGAGGAAGTTCAAAGCAACCAACTTCAAGTCCAGACACCTGCTCCAAGGGGAGACTTCTAGACCTCAAAGATTCCAGTGCAGGCAAGAAGAAGAAATCAAAGTCTTAAAAGGGAATCCAAGATCAAAGCTAGGAAGGAACAAGCACAAGGGACAAAGTCATCAGCAAGCAAAATATTCTAAGGCGAGCACGTGGAAGAAAAACGAAGCAACCAAGGAAGGCATCCAGCACGCTGAGGTGGCGCCTCGCCATCTTCCAACCAATCAAATTGTTCTGAATCAACATGCAACAACTTTCTATTTTATTGTTGATTTATATTTAGCAAAAAGGACAAGTGTCCTCGAATGAAATTTTCTCATTGGTTGAAGGTGACAAACCCTAATTAGGGTTTTATTTTGTAATCTCGGTCGTTGATTTGAAATCAATCTTGGCCATTGGATTGTAATTGGGGAGCCTATAAATTGAGCCTGCCCCCTCATTTGTATAGTGTGGAGATAGTATATGAAATTGTTGCATTGAGACTATTTCCGATAATAAAAGCTCTTATGCATGATTTGCTTTGAACAACTTTTATTGTCAAGTAGTAAGCGAGGTTGCATAACTTCTTCCACCATAGATTAGAGTTAGAGTTAGATTAAGTAGAATTTGCTTTGAAAGTTGGTTAAGTGAATGAGAGGTTGATCGTATAGATTCAATGGTGAAATATTGCTCATACTTTCTTCAAATGGATGATTTGCATTCGATGCGTAAAGTTAGCCTAAGCTTATAATTGTGGAAGCCTAACTTCGGTCTCATTCGAGATTTGAAAATTATAATCACACCCCCTTGAAGATTGCACCCACTTTGCGTATGTTGTCCAACAAGAGGCGAAACAAAGTGTGGTTTATTCCTTTCACTGGATCTTTACTGTCTCTCAAATTCCTAGGCATAGATTAGATTCTCTAAACCCTTATCTTTTTGCCATGTTTTTTTGAGATCCACCTTGAAGTCCTAATTGAAGAGAGCCTTTAATGATAAATCCGCTTAAGTCCCAAACTTGTGAAGAGTTCTTTAACGTACGTCCCCTTGTGTATTACCAGCAAATCACAATACTCATTGAGCTTATCCACATGTCAAGACCTGACAAAAGAAACCTTGGAATCGCCATATGATCTTCTCGCAATCTTAGCATACACGGTGGTTTTTCAAGAGAGGATAGAGTGTCTTTGGACATTTTATTCTGTGTGTTCGATGGATGATAAAATGTACACCAACAGTTAGTTTCATTGTTAAGAGATGATGTTGTAGTGTATTTTAGAAATTTAGACAATTAGAAATCAAGAACAAATAAACTACGTTTTATGGAGTATTCAAATAGGCAGATTCGAGGATGCAGGGATGGGTTTCAACTTTCAAGGATGGGGGACTATGGACAAAAAGTTGGGGATGGGAGCTGGGGACACAAATATAAATTATACACATGTATATAAAATAATATTATATATATTTATTAATTAAAACAATTAATAATAAATATATTATCTTCCCCACAATTCCTATGTTTTCTTTGATACCGAATCCTTATTATTTTTTTTATCAAATCTTAATTTTTTAAAGAACTAAAGATGAAGCCAAGGTAAATTCAAACTGATAAAAGGGGCAATTATGTCCTGAAAAAGGGGCAAATCCAAACAGGGGGCTGTAGTTGACCTTTTCTGGAAAGTTGTCTTAAAGGAACATTGACCTAGGAGACCTTTTTTGGGGATGGGAGCTGGTGACACAAATATAAATTATACACATGTATATAAAATAATATTATATATATTTATTAATTAAAACAATTAATAATAAATATATTATCTTCCCCACAATTCCTATGTTTTCTTTGATACCGAATCCTTATTATTTTTTTTTATCAAATCTTAATTTTTTAAAGAACTAAAGATGAAGCCAGGGTAAATTCAAACTGATAAAAGGGGCAATTATGTCCTGAAAAAGGGGCAAATCCAAACAGGGGGCTGTAGTTGATCTTTTCTGGAAAGTTGTCTTAAAGGAACATTGACCTAGGAGACCTGCCTTTTCACCTTCTATGCTTAAAATTATGTTGTATTGATAAGTAGGAGGTATTTTCCACAGCATGCCAAATTGTGATATTTAACAGGATTCAACCGTGTAATTGAGATATTACTCATGAAACATGGGTCAATGAGTTTGACTCGTTAAACTACACGGTTGAATCTTGATAGCAATATCACACATTATGTTATATGTTTTTAAGTGAATTTAGCATGTTTTAGTTGTATTATACTTTTGAGTTGGAATGATCAGTCTCTTACAAGAATAGGGTGAGTTAGTGAATCTCCCTAGTGAACATTTGCTTGTGTAAACAATTGTGAATAATTTGATAGATGTTATCTCATTTGTTTATGATGTCTGCTCTTATGATTGGGTGAATTGAAAGATGTAATCATGCATATGTGTTTCCCTTATAGGCTGTTTGTATCTTATTTACTTTAGTTTTGCTTTTGTGCCTTTGGTGATAGGTGGCAAGTGCACTATCATCAATATAGGGTGAGATTCTATCTCCCCTATCATTCTTTGTGATAATTTCATCTCATGATGATTTTGAAGTCTTTCAATTGTGCATTTATGCATTGATGTCTTTGTGTTTTTGGCATGTCATTGTTTTGTATCATGACATCCTTGGTGCATGATCATGCATTGTGATATGTTTGTGTTGCATTTATTAACGTGAAAAAATTGTTGGCTGTGTTTTAACTTGTTAATGCCCTTAGTAAATTTTGTGCATTACATTGGACTAAAATTTGGGGACATGGCTGCTAGCACAGATATAAATTAGACATACATATATATAAAATTTGAGCTAATATAGCTCTATCCAACCTCGCTTGTGGTTTACTCAATATTGGACCACGAAGATTTGCAAAGTCAAGGAATTGTGTGTGAAGTAATGAAGCCTGCTCCTCTGAATGCATCTTATCAATGGCCCGTGTGAACCCATCTAAAACCTCTGGGCCATCACATGGAGGCACCCTTCCATCCCTTGGTGCATACCATTTAGGTTTACTACAAAGGCTACCATATGAAGTGGGGTGTTCATTGTGTTCCACCTCCACGTCACAAAGGGCCTAATATGTTGCTCATATAACCTCAAAGTAGGATCCTTAGCTGAAATTGTTTGTTTTATCTTCCCAAGCATACTGTCAAAGGTCTCATATATCTCTTCAAGACTAGGAGAGTCTGTATTAGCATATCTAATGATATCTACAATAGGTGAGATGAAAGAGCAAATATATCTGCAAAATGCAAACAAAAAGTTCAAAATAATTAATTGACATGTTAGAAACTTTGAAAGTTGGAACATTGGACAATAAAATTAAAATATTAAAATCAGAAATTTAATATGAAAATCAGCAATCTAATATTTAATTTTTAGTAAAATCAGCAATTTAATAATAAAATCAACAATGTCTTACCTCACAATGGACCACCGATCGTCATCAAGGATCTTTTGTTTGATGGATTTTCCTTGAGTAGAGCTTGAATTAGGCCATTAGTCCACTCTGAATTCACCATCATCAATTGTAGAGGCTCATGCATCCTCTCCAACAAGACGAAGTAAGTGGCATACCTATATTCATTAAAAGGCAAAAGCAATATAAGGCTCAATATAATTGAAAATTTGGAATACAAATGTTCGAAGTTTCAAATTTTTTCCAATGGTTCCATATATTGAAATTTGAAAGTGAAACAAAATGAAGTGGCATACTTTGTCTCAACAGGTTTTAGGAACTCCTTCTTTGAAAATGTTTTGAAGAGAGCGAGGTGTGGTGGTTGCAAGTGAACATTTGAATTTCTCTAGCCTTTGTCACCACTTGCTTCACCTAATCTAGCTTCCCTATGTCTTTCAATGCATGAACACAACATGGGGTCAAAAGGATGTGCTTGTAAGCACCCTCCACCATCAAACCAGCTGATTTGCACACACGTGCTGAATTGGTGATCACTTGTACAACATTAGCAGGCCCAACCTCCTCTATGGCACCTTTCAAAATGATAAACTAGAAGTCTGCATTTTTACACTTCCATGAACAACCACAACTTTGAGAAAATAAGAATCAACAAGGCATGTGACTATGATATTTATGAGTGGCCGATGTCTAACAACAGTCCATCCATCCCATCACAATAGAGCAACTTGTCCTCATCCAAGTTTGTCTCATATCCTCTATTAACACATTATCCTTGGAATACTCTTTGTCTAGGACAGTAGTGTGTAGCTTATGATCTCTAGGGGGTATGAATGAGGGACCAATAGTGGTTACATCTCTAATCATTTGTTTGAAATAAGAGGAATGGGCCACATGAAATGGGGTGGCATGAGCAAAAAAGAATTTGGCAATGGAAGACTCTGTAGCTTTTTGTGCTTGCACATTAAACATAGCTTCTTCAACTGAACCTCCCTTGTCACTACCACTTATCTTCTTCTTTCCTCTTGTGGCACCTTCACTTCTACTAGTTGTGGATGGCATAGGCATAGATGATTGTGCACTTGCAAAAGAAGGTGCCGGCATTGTTATACCTTGAGTCCCCATTTCTGCCTCCATGTGCAATCTATGGCACTCTATCTGCTCATTTTCTTTTAGTTTTGGACACATTTTAACTACATGGCCAGCAACACCAAAAAGATGAGACCGTACCCTTGTGTAGCTGCCTTTAAAATATTTCTTGCAGACACGACAAATCCACACCCTACTCCCCTTTGAATTTTTTTGCTTTTGATCCACAGGTGTAACATATAGGAGAAGAGGTTTTTTCTTGTTGAAAGGGCTCTTTGCATATTTTTCCATGATATTTGAAGGGCACTTAAATGGGTTTGGTTGCTGTCCACTACCACCCTCAACACTTGCACTTGTATTTCTACTAACTAATTCCACTTCATTCTCACTTCCACTATCACTTTCACTCTCACTGCTGCTCATGTTTTTTTCAGATTGAATGCAATTTTAAACTGAAAAAATACAAAAAAAAAATAAAAAAATCAGACATTTCATGCTTCAAACTTTGAAAAGAAATTTGAAAAAAAAATAAAAGGAAAAAACTTACCTCTTTGAAGGATTTGCAGGCCCACTGCCCTAGAATGAATCTCCTTTCCTTCTATCCCCTGCTGCTGCTCCTATTTTAAGTTTTTTCCTCTCATACAAATGTTGAAATGAGTCAAAATGGTGAACATATTCCCCTTTAGGGGAAGCTGGGAGGTAGGGGCCCACAAAAACATAAAGAATTGTTTTTTTTTAAAGTTATGTGAGTTTTTTGTTTTTTTTAAATGGCTGCTTGGCGTCAAGGATGTCCGGTCGTCCCTGGTGCCAGGCAGCGACGTCCCCGATTTTCCGGGACGTTTCCGGCTAAATAAGGCAGATTGGGGACACCTAGGGAATGTCCCCTGGCCATCCCTGCATCCTCAGGACAGGGATGGGGGATTTAGGCCTGGGGACGCGTCCCTGGATAACATAGAGAGCAAATAAAAATGAGAGTTTAGCTTGTGAATTGTGGAATATGGATTTTCTTGTTTTATGTTCATATTGTTAATTACATTGCATTGCGCAATGCATATTGCATAGTGCATAAATGATAACTAGATGCTAATATTTTTCAAAATTTCAATGACAATGTACTTTGTACAAAGTCCAGAGTTCCAAAAAGTCAGATGTAGCGAATGACTCTTGCTATTACAAAGAGAGCTACACTAGAGGGTTGTAGGTCTTGATGATGAAACTCTTAGGTCAGAGCCTCTCTCGAGTTCAACCACATCACTATCTAGTTGCACTCCTTAAGGACATCATCATTTGCAATCCACTTATAATCTAGATTGATCTTGTCAAGGTCAATTTGCTGGTCTTCCTCAACGGTTCTGATTTTTTCCATATAGAAATTAGATTTGGCAATTGAAAGTGAAACAAAAACAATGATTACAAATTATATTTACAATTACAAGTATTTCAGAACTCTAACCTTGAGCTTTCTTTAGCTTCAGGTAGAGGTTGTGGTGAATGAAGACCAAATCATATTGCTATCTATCAGAGATTATTGGCATCTTGGCCAGAAAAATCCCACCATTGTGTTGAAAAATAAATATTTTTGAGATGATATCATGTAAGATCTACTTAAAGTGTTACACCATTGCATGTATACAATATAGAGAGACTGTCAAAAGTGCTTTTGATTTGGCATACCTAAAGATATTATGTGCTATTTTTTTTGATCTGACATATTGGTTGACATGCTCTTGGCCAAATTTGACATAGATTACAGGCTTTTAACATTTTACATATTTACACAATTTGTGTTGTGCCATGTAACAGAAATTGGGATGGGCCTAACAGGCTTTGGTGTTCTGTTCTTTTTCTTGGGAATTATCTTCTTCTTTGATAAGGGTCTTCTGGCAATGGGAAATGTAAGTTAATAAAGCATTTGCCATTTTTTGACACTTTGCTTCAAGATGTTGAAAAAATGCTCACTCAGCCAATGCTAACTTGTGATCCTTATCAGATCCTTTTCCTGGCAGGCGTTATGTTAACAATTGGTGTGAAGTCAACAGCACAATTCTTTATGAAACGCAGCCATTATAAGGTATGAAGCTTTCCAAGTCTCCAAGTTAGTATTTTACTATTTTTCAATAATAGAGTTTTAGTTTGTGTTTCAGGCTTCAGCATAGATATACAGCACGCAACTGTGCAGACATCCATAATGTGTTACTGCAGTACTATCAATATATCAAGCTAGAAACAGAAAAGCATTTACAAATACCCATTTTTATAGTTTGCATATGTTCCTAAAACTTTGAAAACTGGTTTTTCTAAAGTTATGTAAAAAGGGCATATCTTTGGTATAAATATTGCATATCTTTGGTATAAAATATTACATTTTCTAGTCAATTGTAATCATTTGAATTTTAAACTTGAACTGAGTTCTAGTAGTTTCAGTCTTCTAGGCATTATTGAATATTTACTCAGTAATAAATAGTAAGAACTCAGCAATTTCCTAGGTAATTATATTTACCTGGATACATTGAGTGCCAAGTAGACCTTCAATCTCATAAGAGTACGGCTTCTTGTGAAAGATAGGGGGTCATGAAGATTAACTTGATATTGATAGGCTTTTGATATGTGAAAATAATACGGAACTAAATAATTTATCTATATGCTGAAGATTAACCAGAAGAATAGAGCGTATTTTATTATTGGTACAGAAGTTAGCTTTATAATCTTAAAAGTATTACTATTGACATCAGCGTATTTCTCTATGAAGTAAATTTTTTCTTGTTGCCTGCAGGGATCCATTTCTTTTGTGATTGGATTCTTCTTTGTTCTTATTGGATGGCCTGTCATTGGGATGATATTGGAAATCTATGGCTTTATTTTTCTCTTCAGGTTAATCCTTTTGTTGCTTGCTGCATTTTTATTATTCTCATTCAAATCCTTTGTATCCCACTTTCTTGACCACTCATATATGCACTATTTCTAGAGAAAGACATTTTTATCTAATATTTTAATGTATTATGCTTTTTGCCAATTGTTTTGGTCTTGGCAGTGGTTTCTGGCCTACTTTTGTGGTATTCTTGAACAGGATTCCTGTACTTGGTTGGGTATTCCAACTACCATTCATTAAATCAGTAAGTAACATTTACTTAATCTAATGTTCTAGAGCTACTTCTGGAAAACTTTTATTCCAAAATTCACTGCTAATACTAAGTGTTTTGGGGGTGCTATGTATTAAAGTACTAATCAATAATTGTAATTTTTGTATAGCTATTTGGCTCGAGGCAGAGAAGGGTGCCAGTGTAATTTGATATGTTGAATCATGCATGGTTTGGTAAGGAGCAAAGACACTCGAGAATCACACATGGTTCTGTAAGGATCAGAGATAGTTGCTTGATTATCTTTATCTTACTAATTAAAAATAATTATTTTGATCTTTCTTCTCGAAGTTCCTCCTGGAACCACAGCGCAGTCGAGTAAATATTTCACGGTTCAGAATTCTGGAAGTTTTATACAAAAAGTTGGTTATATTGTATTATATGGTCTTCGTGCAGGAGGAATTTGGTTTCTAAGAACTTGGTTAAATGTTCCTGTGGAATTAATCAGATCAACAGTGTGATTGATTCATCTAAGTTGTACTGTGATTAGTGTTTCACATACTGACAATTCTACAAAATATAAATCAGTTTCAAATTTTGTAATCTTCTGGACTGCACAGCTTCATGTGAGTTCCAAACGTCTTACCATGAGACTTACCATTGTTTTTTAATATCATCAATTAAACATGTTGCTTCTAAATAGCAAAAAAAGGTTGATATGATCATTGCAGTATCTTGCACTGAGAAATAATCTCCTTTCTTGAAGTCAATTTTTTTAAGGATCACATCACAACCAGATGTAACGTCAGTTTAGCTTTGAAAATAACTTTCATGATGTAGATTCAGTTGTATCATTGATATGGCCTAAGGGGCAGATTCAGTTGGCAATTGAAGATGTGTAAAAGTTGGAAGTGTACTCAGCTTTGAAACTAATACTTTTGCCAACAATTGCCTCCATTACTGATATAAATCTAACTTGGATGAAATTGTACATCTATCCACTTTGCTTTGCCCTATGAATGATTTTAGTTTTTACTCTTAAGTCAAAAGGATGGTGTTCAAGTGATAGATATTTTCTCTTTCTGACAGATGTATATTGAAATTATAACTGATTTAACACCCTAGTTGTGATGATATATTGTGCTGTAGTATTTGAAATAATAAATGATTTTGATACAAGGTTATTAGTCCCTGCCATGGCAGGAATATAGTGTTATCATTATGTTATTGGGTTCTGTCCTAGATGCTTACTTTGCCGGTATTGTTCTGTTACTGGTACTGTCTGGGGAGTGCACAAGTTTTCTATTTTTCAGTACCTGTCTGTCATAGAAAAAGCATATTTAAAAAACAGTGCAGGTCCAGGTAGGATATTTATAATATTAAAGGAGAAAAAGGAAAATTTGAAATGCTAAAATATAGAAAACAACAAAACTTAACCGCTGATAGTCCTACTGCATTTGGTTTTAACTATGTTACTGGTTATGCCCATATGCCTGGTCACTGAACCTTAATTGATATTTCCCCTGGTTTTTATTGTTTTTTTTAAGAAATCACCATATACAGTTTTCTTCTTTTTTTGGTGAACTTCCAAACTCAAATCCAAACCAGCAACACAGGTTATGCATTTAAATTTCGATTGAGGCTCAAATTGGCCGATGACATACAAATATTTATACTCTTGCCAAGTTTAATGTTTCTAAACTGCTTTCCTTACTGTTGAATGATGAGATTTGACAAATTAATGGTTTACCAAATTCGTGTCCATTAACCTTGATTCTACTTATTTGTTCCAGATACTGAAAATTATAAAAAAATCAGACCACAAAGAATATGTTAACAAGCATTATAGAAGCATATAGTTTTTAACTGCCATCACAGAAGCAGGTAATTTTCATTTGCAGAAGCTGGTATTGTTGATTTGAAGAATAAGAAAATAATGTATTGGAAATCATGAGGCATTTTAGGCTATCCACTGCCTCTTATTAATTGATCCTACAGCTAACTGAAACAAACTTGTTATGTTGTGTAAAACAAACTTCAAAGGCCATGGAGATATTTCTGCAATGCAACAAAGTCATTTTTGTCTTTCCTTTTTGCTTTTGCTGCATGGGTATTAAATCTGTATTTGCTGTAGATTATATATAAATACATTATTCATGACAAATTATTGTTGTATGCCAGGGGAAGAACAGTCGCTTGTATGTTTAACAGTCACAATTCAAGAAACTTTATTCTACAAGTTTTTTCATTTTCATTTTCACTGCTTTTTTTCTAAACTTGATTTTGAGTTGTTTAACCAGGTTAGATTTTGATATTCTTTTACTGGAGCCCTATACAAGATTATGTAAAGCATACACCTGGTGATGATGTTTTGGGTTTTATTAGGCTATAAATGTTTTCAATGATCAAGATAAAGTTACCTATGGAGGATTATTCGTTCTTATTGAACTTTTGGAACTGTACACACAGACCACAAACAGGGACACGTAGTTCAGTGGTAAAACACCCCAGCAACGGGTAAGGTCATGGATTCAAGTTCTAGCTAGCCCATCATATTTTAGTAGGGAATCATAGTCAAGATTATAAACGTGAAGCACATAAGTGTACATTGAGAGGGGTGTTGGAAACAATACACACTCAATACCTCATAGAGGAATGCAAAGCTCAATTGTAGAGCACTTTACAGCAATTGGAGGTCTAAAGTTGTAGCTGGTCTGACATTTTAACAGATGTTACATAAAAACTAGACCTGAGATTGGTTTGGATTATGTTTAATTTGTATTTTGGTGTGATGCAACAGGGAAGAAGGTGTTATGTATGCAAATACCAGACTAAATCAAAAGAAAATACACATTCACATACCAATAGGCACCATAAGGTAAGACCATATATATTCCTTCCAAGGTCACATATAGTGTCTCTCATACAATGTACTCATATATTCATGAATCTATTATGTTCACATTTATCTTGTCTCTTCATCATCCTGCATTATCCTCTATCATACTATATCACATGTGCAACATGTTTACATTTGTATGTTGCTTTACATGAGGTAGGACCATTTCTGTAGCATGTCTCATATACATTCGCCCTTCTGTAGGTGCCAAACATCGTCCTTTGTAGCCACACCTCTGTTTTGTCCTTGTTTTCTTTATGTGTGGTATCGGTTATGGCTTTTCTCTTTTTGTTGCCAAGTGTGGGATTTTCATATGTAAACTAACTTGTGCCACTCTTCTGGGCTTTCACCTCAAGTCTCTGTTAGGCTACCTGTGCAGGGTTTCAACCTAATAGGAGATTGAATCAGGTGCCGAGTGGGTTGTCAGCCTGATCAATGAAGTCGTGACCTTGCCAACATCATCCTGAGACTTGAAACCATGTCTTCAGACATTCATTTTTTTATTTGCTAACCAAATTTTTCTCCAAAATGTTCTAAGCTGATTCAAAATTTTAAAAATCTACAAAATTGTGTACCAATCTCATTTATTTAGGTAAGATGTTCTAATATTTGACCTGAATTGACTGATAGGCATTGTCCCGGTAAAATGATTTTTTCTTGGCCTGCCACAACAAGATTTCTACCTCAGCGAAATTTGAGTTTGCCTCTTGAAGTGATGACGGATCTGATTTAGCCCCTTGAGTGAAGATGAGATTCTTTAAATTTTCTAATGTATTTGCTATCCGGGCCAAATGAACATTAAGTATACTATTCAATTCCTTCATTTGTGCAATTATTTGGGCCATCTGCTCCTTTTTCGGTTGATATTGAGTATATAATGCATCAATTATTTGCTGCGTCATGATTAGGGTTATAGGAAGTCGACCTTTGTGAAGATTTCTCCGAGGCATCGAAACTTCGTCCTTTTCTTTTTGGTGGTTGCTGGCAAGCTTAGAGAGTATTGGTAGTGTTGTGATGTTAGTACACATTGCGTCCAACTTCCTTACAACAGTTAGTAAATCTCCCCCTTCCCTACTAATTTATGTTTTGCATTCTCAAATTGTTGCTGATCGTATTCTTGAATTGCCAGTTGCTTGATTTGGGTCTACAGTCTCCAAATGATTTACATGTGCTATCAAACTTCACGCTACCCCTTCCAATTGCTTTGTGGTATTTAATGTCAGATCAATTGCGATTTGTGGTTGTGCCACTGCAATTTTTGTAACAATTCTACTTATTAATTCTTCTGATTTTATGCATCTATCCATCCAGTTTTATGTGCACTTGACTCCAATACATCCACCAGGTCATATTTTTTTAGAGTGAGTTTGCCTAGATCCACTAGATTTCCTTGAGTTGTGTAGGTCATGATACTAGGTACTATTGTAATAACGGGTTTTGTCGAGTTAAATTTTTTTTGGTTTTGCCTAATGTGTCCCATGTTGACAACTGTGAGGTTCCAACCATGATCTATTTTTGAGTCTTTTGAGTTGTATCTTTTTCTTCATGCTTTTAATTGCTCTTTTGTTTTTTCCTTTACTTGTTTTGTATCTCCCTCCTCTATTAATAACTTAAGGTTTCCACAGTCCATGATCAATTATTGCTGAGCTTTTGGATTGTAACCGTGAACACTTTTTTTTTTGCATCAATGTTTTAAATCATACTCCATGATAAATTATCAGGATGCTGAGCTAAGAGAGCAAGAAAGTAAAAAATAGAAGTAGACTTGGATAGATAAAAAGGAGGGGCTAGGGAAGGATAGAGAGAGGGTCGAGAGAAGGCCAAGCATAGAACAAAAGAGACTAATTAAAGAATCAAAATATTTAAATAAAATAAAATAAACCACACTAACTATAATAATAAAATTACCCACGAAAAGAAAAAGAATAAAGTAGCTAATATGATAAGATTCACTAAAATAATAAACATTCTTATTGCTAAAGATAAATTTTAATAATATATTATAATATTAAAATCTATCTAAAATAAATACAAGAAGAAAAACATCAAGGAAAAAGCTTATTGGAACACATTAATAAGAACAAGAAATAAAAGGAACCACATAAGCTAAAAACACAAAAGAAACAATAGAAGAATGAAATAATAATGGAACGAGAACAAAAATAGAAAATAGATAAAGAAGGAACAAGATTGAATAAAATAAATAAAAACAAAAGCTTGGAATCTAAAGAAAAGAAAAATAAGGATACAAAACATATTATAATGAAAGAAAAAAAAAAGAGAGAGGATAAAATGATAAAAAAAAGCAAGGCAAAGGATAATTAAAAACACTTGAAAACTTATAATACAATAAAAAAGATACAAAAAATGCCAACCCACTAACATAAAATAAGAACAATAAGGCAAAGAATGCAAAAAAGATTTGCATTCTTAAAATGAATACAACAATTTTTTTTTACAATTCAACTATATAAATACAAAAAGAAGAAAAAAAAAAATGAAAAAGAACCAAAATAATAGAAGGAAAAAAATTTATACAATATGAAGGAAAAAAATAACTAGAAAATAGAGAATTCAAAATTTTGATGGATTTTAATAATAAAATGGATTATTAAAATAAAGAAAAAATGACACTTAATAATTAATAAAAAGACAAGAATTCTTAAAGAAAAAACTTATAATAAAAATAAAACATAAATAAAATATATAAAACAAAACAAAGAAATAAAGGAAGAAGAGAGAATAAAATTAAAGAAATACAAACAAGGATTGAAAAATGATAATAAATATTTAAAAGGACTAACAAGGGAATCAAATTAAAAGAAAAATAATAAGGAATAGACAAGAGGGGAACACCAAATTGCAAAAAATCCAAGAAAAAGAGAATGTGACATGAACAAAATGCAAGTAATAAAAAAGTAAATTGAGAAAAAATAAGAAAGGTGAGGAGAAGGAAAAAATAAAACCATAAAATAAGACTATTAAAGTGCAAATAAAATTGACAAAAAAGAACAAGAGAACAAAAGAAAAAATTAACCTAATAGAACCAATGGAAAGAAGAAACCAACAAAATACAACATAATTCAAAGGACGAAGACAAAAAAGTTAAAGGAAAGAGGTAAAAAGAACAGGGAAAGAAGAAAGAGAAAAGGAAATAAAAACTAGGCCCAACGAGCGAAGGAAAACATGGTTGAGAGAGGAAAGGGAGAATGAAGCAACGAAGGGAAAGAATAGAAAGAGAGGGAAAGGGAAAAGACCGACGACTATAGGAAGGGGAATGAAGGGGTTAAGGGAGGGGTACCACTAAGGTGATTTAAAAGGGGTTTCCACGAGAAACTAAGATTCCAACCTTCATCTCAGTTGAGGTTAGAGGGGTGATTATTGATTTCAATTGCCTCCCTAAGCTTCCTCTTGAAGAAGTTGTCTTCTTTGACAAGGATTTTGGTATTTTCTAAGGCAATGTGATGCTTGGTCTTGGATGAGTGTTCTGCCAAGGCGAACTTTAGGATGCGATCATGTCTAATGTCGACACTATGTTCTTTGATTCTAGTGTTAATGGAGCGACCTGTTTCCCCAATGTAAGGGATGCCACAAGAACACATTATTTTGTAAACACCTGTATTGAGGAAAAGGTCTTGGGGGTCTTTGGGGGAGGGGATATGATTCCACAAAGTGGATAAAGGTTTGAACACGCAATTGAGACCCTTTTTGAGGAGGATTTTGGCAATTTTGTTGGAAACACCCTCAACATAGGGTAGGGTAGCTAAGGGGAGGGGAGGAGAGACTTTGGGTTGGAGGGTGAGCCTAGCTTTGGCTTGATTAAAGGCCCTATTGATTTGCTTCCTTTTGTTGCCGTTTAATGTGAAAACTTGAGAGAGATGGGCTAATTCTTGATCGATGTGTTCAATCATCGCAAATCACAAAAGCTCTAAAAGCCAAAGTTTTGAGAATTCTCACTTTTTGGCTAGGGTGATGGTGAGAAGAAGAGAGAAGGTAAAGGTCAGTGTGAGTGGATTTGCGGAAGATAGTCCTAGATAAGGTACCATCATCTTTCTTGATGATAAGGACATCGAGGAAGGGAAGCTTATTATTGGATTCAATTTCTTTGGTGAAGGAGATGGAAGGGGATAAGTTGTCTAAATGAGAGTAGAATTACTCAAGTTTTTTGCATCCATGAGGCCAACATATGTTAGTATCATCAACATATCGTTTCCACCACTTGGGTTTGAGGGGAAAGGATTGGAGAGCCAAATCTTCAAAGTGTTCCATGTACAAGTTAGCTACAATGGCTGAGAGGGGAGAACCCATAGCCACACCATCAACTTGTTTGTAAACTACAACTTGGAAGGAGAAGAAGGTGGATTTGAGACAACTCAACTAGGGAGGCGATTTCATCACTAGTCTTTTGTCTAATAAGAGCAATCGAGTCAAGGATGAGAACTTTGGTGAAGAGGGAGATGACATCAAAGCTGACAAGGTTATTAGAATTTAACTTCTTATCTTTGATAAAGTCAACGAAGTGGGTCAATTTTTTTATGGAGCTAGATTTACCAAGGAGAGGGAAAATGAATTTAGCAAGATGAGTGGCCAACTTGTAGTTCCTCAATCCCCTCGTCTTATCTATTTACAACTTGGACAACTTATCTATTTCCACTTGTTTCTCTATGTTTTTTTTGTTTTGGGTTGGTTTTCTTCTCATAGTTCCTCAATCCCCTCATCGTGATCTCCATATTGTATCAAAATTCTGCTATTCATTTTGGAATTCTACCTACTTAGTCCTTTTCTTCTTCCACAAGCTCTTCTATTTCGCTCTTCTATTTCCCTTTTTTGTTGGTTAGTTTGAATGGGAGTATCTTCCTTTTTTTTCTCTTCTTTTTCTCCTTTTGTATGTCCTTTTCATACTATCTCACTTTTTTGGGGGACTTTCTTTGAGTGTGCAATTGTTGCTAAGGTTGGATCTCCTTTTTCCTCCAACTTTTCTACTTCTTGAACAAGCCTTTCACCCAAAAGTTGATATGCAACCTTAGTCGCTTCTATAGCTTCCTTTTGAAGTATCATTGTGCCCTTATCTAATTCTTTGTAACCCATGTGTATAGGTTTGTACACTTTGTTTAGTCTACAATTCTTTATCTTGATATTTTTGTAGCTCATCCTATATTAAGGGAGAAATATTCAATTCTTCAACTAAGTTTTTGAGAGGCGTTTTCCCTATAGAGATCTCTATTTCTAATATGGTATCTCTCTCCATTTTCTCTTTTAGTTTGTTGTGTACCTCATATGGAAGCCCTAGTCAGTACATCTATAGAGTGTAGGTTATCTCTAGTATAGCACATCATTGCTTCTATAATTTTCTCTATTTGTTTTTGATAAGATAAGGAACATTTACAGGGTGCTGTACCCTTCACAAAGAAGCCCCAAAGGGCCAAAAAGGAGCTAGTTCAAAATAGAACATGAACTAGGAGAAACACAAAAACAATTGACAGACAGCTATAGAACATAAAACAAGGACTAGACAACCCCAGAACCTGAGGGGACTAATCTAAGTACCATCACCCTAGGTCACAAAGAAGCAACAGATTTGGGGAGTCCCTTCTTCCTCAACACAACAGACCAAGAAGACTCATAATCTAAGTCTACAGAGCAAGGTGAGAGGAGTGGATCCTCAACAACCACCCGCAAGGAGCCATCATGTAGAGAGGGAGCCGACAACAAGGAGGAGACAAGAGCAATCGAGGGAACACCATAATCTATCAAAGAAGGATGGGAAGGGTTTGTTAGGACATTGGTAACATATTGAGGCAGCATAGATACCACAGAAGGGAAAGCCTAAGGAGGAGCCATGATAGAATCAACCACCAAGGGAGGAGCTGCCAAAGGAGGGTCATCAACCAAATGTGAAGGACCCGAAGAAGGAGAACCCACCATGAGATGGTTCGAGAGAGAATTTCTCCACCAAGTAGCAGTGCCCTTACGACGAGCAAGAGGGCAACCAGAGGCTAAGTGACCAGTGGAGAAAAACCTCCTGCATCGAAAGGGAAGGCCCTCATAGTCCAACAGCTGTGACCAAGGTCTATCCTCAACCATCAAGACCACATCACCATGAATAGGTTTGGAGATGTCCAAATCAACTAAAATATGAGCCACCATAGTATGCCCTAGATCTCAAGACGGAGAGTCAACCTTCAGAAAGCATCTAATGGAGTTACCAATAACTTCAAAACACGATTCCTCTGGGGGAGATTCAACAGTTGGACCCAAACTAGTCTGACATTCAAAGGCTCAGTAAGTGGATTGAAAGAGCGAGACCATGGCCTGATGGACAGTGAGTGAACACCCCACATCCACCCTCTGTCCAACACACAGTCCCTCTCTGCAGAAGTAGTAAAGGTAGCAAAGAAAAATCCATGAGCACTGGGGTAGAGCTCAATCTCTCCAAAAACAACAGGCTTCCAAGAGGCAAAAACCCAATCATGGAGATTAGGAAGAGAGGGCCACAAGCCATTAAACCTGCAAACCACTCCCTGATGCAAATAGAAATCCTCATTCTCAACAACCTCATGCCCACAAACCATGACAGGGGATGCACATGCACAGGATAGAGGCCAAACCCTAATAGGAGTAGGAGGGACTTGGGAATGAGCATTTAAAGCAACATCATAGAAAGATTTCCAATGGCCACCAGAAGTAACAAGAGGAGGGCCTTTGCCAAAACCATCCCACATAGCAACATTAGCTTGCACAAAAGACAGGGGATTCCCGTCTTTACCAACCTGATTCTTGTTAGGAAGAATCCCAACTGGATGAGGACCCAATAGACCCAGCGTAGCCCCAACCACTGTAGCCCTATCCAAACAATCATGCGCAACAAATAGAGGATCTACTCATTGGGCCACATTAGAGCCAAAATATCTGCCACTATCAAGAATGAATGGAGCCCCAACAAAGGGCACCTGAGGGCCACCTCGTCACCCCCAACCGAAGGCATAAAGGCCGCACCCAAAACTAGGACATCATCACCATTCAAAACCTATTATGCCCGTTGGCTCTTGCCCAGTGCTGCTCTAGAGTAGGTTGCCATTTTTTTGAATTATTTTCTCTATTTGTTGTGGTGGTGACAAGATAACTTTAAGCCACTTTAAGTGTTCTCCCTATTGCAAACATAGATTTGTATAACATTTTTACATTTGGTTCAACGTCTTTATCTTTATCTTTTCATTTCACTTCTTGTCTTTCTTTTGCAAATTCCTTAGCCACCCCCTCCCCCATTTTTTTTTGACATTGCATTTCTTCCTGTGTGGCTATTTTCTAAATTAATGTACCTCCTCTTGGATTTGTTCTTGTCTTGATTTATCACTTCTAGAAGACTCATTGCTTGATTATTGTACTGAATCTCTCTTTTCTTTGGCTTTCTTCCTCATTCTTTGTGGTAGTTCTCCACCTTACTCTTCCAAGGACTCATACACAACAACCATTGTAGCTTTTTTGGTGATTTTAGTGGTGTAGGTGCATGTTCTTCCAATTTCTTGGCTGCCTTATCTTTCTTTAATTTCCCAGTCTCTTCTTTCTCCCTTTTCTACTCATCACATACTTTGATGATATTTCTTGTAATTCTTTAGTGCATAATGTCTTCCTTGGTTTCAAATTATGGGGAATCTTGTGGTATTGCCAGACTTGAAGAGTCGAGTTTAGTGGGCCTTCTTGGGATGTTTCCTAATTTTCATTTCCCTTTTTCTTAGGGATATTAGCAATCTCAATTATTGGGTTTGTAGCTATGGGTCCTCTCTTTATAGTCTTTTTCTCTCCAAATTTCTGTTTCTTTTGTTATGCTTTCTCTTTTTCTTGCTTATGCCTTGTTTTCTAAAATTATTTTCAAGTTTTAAATCTTGGCAAGTTTGCATCCTTTGGATAACCTAATAAAGTTTAAGCCACTTCATTCCTCTTCATAGGGTAGAGGTGTCACAAATACAATTCTAGATTCAAACTACTATGGAGGTTATATCTTTCTTGTACTTATTCCTCAAGCTCTAGGTGAAATGCTCAGATTTTCATGATTTGACAATTGATCTTGGAGATTTTGGGCTCTTTTGGATGCTATGGAAGGGTTGGATTTGACCCAAAATGCTCCAAAATTGTACCTACCTTTTGGATATGGCAACCACTCTTTAGCTTCAAACCCTCATAGATCTGGTCTCATATGTCCAATTTGGATGAAACAAAAAGAAAAATTGACTTTCTTGAACACCCTGAACTCAATGGTGAACTCAAATTTGCATCAACAAGCTCTTGTTTGAACGTAAAATATAAAGCCACAAAGAAGAAACCCCCAAATCTGATATTTCTTTTAAGCTTTTTTGATTCTCCAGGTCATCATTCGATGCAAGAGAACAACATACTCAACTTTTCAAGATCTACCAAGCTTTGCAACCTAGATCTCTCAATAAAGAATAACAAGAAGCAATTCCACAAGCTTTGATACCATGTAAGAGTTGGTATAGAATACTCTACACCATGCAAGATTTGGCTAAAGATTATAGCCACCCAAGATCTAGGAACTTCATAAAAGCACACAAAATATCAACTATGAAAGAATAATTCTATTCTATCAAAGGATGTAAATGATAGAAATTGTTCTATCAATATTATAAATCAATCAATATGATTTACACATGAGACCACTTGGTTATATAGCCAAGGTGAGACATAAGATTAAACAAGATTACAACAAGTTTCTTAATCCTAAGTCATGTGACAACTTATCATAACTACCTAGGACAAATATGTTAAAAGTCAAAAGATAAGATAAGATCTAATGACAACTAACACCTTCTAGAAAATTTCCCTCCTAGGACCTAAG